>JADLZK010008595.1:0-254315 GCA_015847255.1 Hyparrhenia diplandra | reverse complement strand
TAAACATATCAAACATTTATGAAAAAAATGCGGACTGAAATAACATAATGTGTTCATTGTTTTCTGTTTCTATAAAAATTTTAAATCTATATATTTGTTTTATGATGACAGTAATGACATGCATATAGATTAATGTTGTTAACAATAGTAGTAATATAACAATGTCCTATTAAGCTTGTACCAAATATAAAAATATAATAACCTTATATTTTTCCCTCCATTATTGAAAGCGTAAATATATTTATTTATAAATTTATTATAACTTTATTTTTGTACTAAGCATTGGTATTTTTGTTAAATGTTGAGTTTTGGTAGCCTTGAATCCTCGTTCTCCCATTGGGTGGAGCAATGTAACATTGGATGCCTCTGCTATCGGTTTGTGCCTCGTCCCCAAATCGAACCGAGAGAGAGAGTAGAGAGGAAACGAGAAGCAGAGGAAGGTCAAGCCGGAGGTCCAGCTAGCGCGGCTGGCCAGAAGCCCAGTAGGAACAGGTCGGGGCGGTATGTATGCAGGTGCGGAGACATCGAGCGAGAAGAAGTCCGCAGCAGGGATGTCCGCAAGCGCATCCCCATCCGCCGTTATCTCGTTGCGGAAGACGCCGTAGGTCGCGGTCGCATCATCGCGCGGGGGCGTCATCGAGCGACTCCTCCGGTGAGAAGGCGAAGTGCAGGCCCGAGAGGCCGTGGTAGACGTAGCTCGTGGGTCGTGGCGGGGACGGACGCCTCGGCCTCCATGGTGGCGGCTGGGGCTGGGGCTGCAGCGGTGGCGGCTGCTTGCGTCGATGGCACGGGGAGGAGGAGATAACGGCTCGTTTGGCCTTCTTCCTCTTCCTTCGCTTCCGCGCTGGCAGCACAGGCCACATGTTCGTGGCTTCGAGATGGATTGAGGCGCGCGCTGGCTGCTGGAGCGTGGAGTGGAGCAGTCGGGCCGGACAAGTTTTATTGCCGCGGCTTTCGGCCGTGGCCGGTAGGAGTGAAGTCGTCGTAGCTCTGCAAGATTCATCCGAGGCCCACGAAACGTACCAAGGGCGGACTTACGTACGTTTGTGGACATGCTTGTATAGAAGGCGGACAGAACAGATTGGCGGATAGGGCAGATTGGCAGAAATTTTCACCTTTTATTATTAGGTATAGATACATGTGAGACTCTCCATCCTACTGTAGGAGCCCCATATCAATATGAATGTCGTCACGAGTTAGCTGAGTTGTCGAGCTAGAAATAACTAATAAGTATAGTAGTAGTTGCCATGGGGAAAATTTATGCATATAATCATGTATTTGTGGCAATGCATAGATGATTTCAACGGTGTCGTCGTACTCTCCTGGTCATTCTAACTTATTCTCCTTTGTCAAATCACCCTAAATTGTTTAAAGTATACACAATGAAAATATATTTCATGATAAAACTGCTTGTTTGTGTTGATGTCCTTTTTATAAACTTTGGTCAGATTTACAATGTTTCGACTCATAATATGCTAATTTCTTTTATCAGCCGAGAGGGAGTATATAAAAAAAAATATAAAAGCATAGTCCAGAGTGCTATAGAATTGGGAGAGATGGGAAAAGGAAAAGGAAAGAAAACTTCAACAAAATGCCTCCTGACAGCCGTCGAGTATATAAAAAAAAATAGACGTCACTAGCTCTGAAAACTTCAACTAAATTTAAATTCGTATTGTACGTAGATGTTAATGTAATTTTATAGAAAAATACAACCATAAAACTTGTACACCCTCAATTTCAAATTATAAGACATTTGGCTTTTCTAGATACATAGTTTTTGTAATGTCCTTATATGTACGCTATCTCTAGATACTTATAACAAAAACAGTAAAATGCCAAAATCTCTTAAAATTTAAAACGAAGGAGTGTAATTTATGTAATTAGTATTGTGTATGTTAATATAATTTCAAGTGAATTTGTACCGTGCTTGGAAGAACCGATGGTTCCTCCCGTTCATTTTGTTTTAGCTGGTTCCTCCCCTCAATTCTCGTAATCAAGGGTAGTTTAGTACTTTTAGCGATCTACAGCTTCTCAGCTCCATCGGTAAATTATCCCCTCCCGATCCAAATACGAACTGCGATCCTCCTTTCTCCATCACGCCACGACCGATCCTCCTTTCGCCGTAGTTGAAGAGCCTGCAACATAGAAGCAACAACAGGAGATCGATATCACCGCATGTGGCGGTATGTGTTATCCAATCAGACAAGTCTATCGGCGACCTGCCAGAGAAGCGAAGTATATGTGGTCTGTACTCACCATGCGTTAAAAGAAATTCGAGCACGGGCGGCGGTGGATGACAACGGCCGAAGCACCTTGACGTAGAACCCGCCAGGGCAGGCGTCGATGGACTCGCATAGGCGGGAGGGAGATAGTTGAGCCAGTATGTCCTTGTACAGACTTCTCCAGGGCGGCCGGGTCTTGGGTCGGGTCGCCGGCGAGCTCATTCTCCACGTGATGACGCCCTCTGCCTCTGCCCGCTTTGTCGTCCTGCAACAGCTGCCATCAGCCCACAACCGTGTCCCTACATGGTTCTCCCATGCTCGATCCTCCACGCGTTAGGTTACTAACTCTCGATCCGATCCACCACAAACCAGAAGTGAGGCCACCCGCGTGGCGCTAGCTGCTTTATAGAAGGCGGGCGAAGGCTCTGGCGCCGTGACGCATAGCAAAGGTGGGCGAGACCGGCGACCGAGATACGCAAAGATGTTTGCTTTTCGGCGCTTGTCCCTAGCGGCGCCACCATCGGCGTTGTGCGACATGAGCGCGGTGGCGCGCGCGGACGTGCATCCGGTCACGATCAGCCTCTACCATCACCGAGAGGTGAATCGAATGGGTGTGGGTCATGCCGGGCGGGCGGGAGCAAAGGGAGGAGCGGTGGCAATGTTTGTATATTTTGATGAGAGTTGATTCACGCACGCACAACAAAAAAGCAATTCCTCGTATATGAAAATACGGTTATACCCTCCAAATATAATTACAAATCAGTTCCGGGCCCATGTGATTTCTAGTTCTTCTTTGCTGGATTTGCCTAAGCTTACTACCGATGCATGCTCTTCTGCCGCGTTGCTGGATTCGTAGGATCTTATATTAGATGAGTGTTCGAAATTACTCCCTATTCCGCTAGGCGCGAGACTACTAGGAAGCGATTAGGCATGCCTACTCACGGACCCGGAGGGTCAACACCTCATCTATTGGGGGGGTAGTCGAACCCCATGTCGATGCTCGTCGAGGCGCCGATGGGGTCCGGCGGAGGCGGGGCGCGCTGCGGCGGTGGGGGGGGGGGCTCGGGCGGCACCGGGGGAGGAGGAGGAGCGCAGGTGCCGAGCGCATCGAGCGTCAGGCGTGGGCGGCGCGTGCAGGCTGCAGGAGAGGGAGAGATGCGAATGCGAGGGAGGCAGAGGATGAGGGAGAGAGAAAGGCACACAAGGTTTATGTGGAGAATTGGGCTTTAAATGGGCATTTTCCCCTTTCTTTCTTCTCATGACCACTCATCTCTTTTTTTCCTTTTTCTTTTAAGTATTTATACATGTATTATTCATCACCTAAAAAAACGCCTAGACGCGATTACTCCCGACTAGGCGCTAGGCTGAGGGTCAGCACCTAGAATCCGCCTAGCGCCTAGCGAAACAGGGAAGTTACTAATCAAATAAATTGGTTATCTTTAATCTTCCTATTTACTTATACTAACACAATACCTACTTAGATACTCTATAATTAGTGGTGAAGTCAATATATACTTAGGCTTAGGGAGAGGGGCGTGTACAATTGTCAATAGGGAACTATTTTACTATTTAACTAACTACATAATACATTAGTTAGGTTATCAAAGGGTTAAGCAGGCCGAGGCCTCCCTGGCTTCGTCATTGCCTATAGTCTCTATCGAGTTAAGATATATTTCCTCTATCTCAAATTGTAAGTCGTTTGACTTTTTTGGCTCCAAGTTTAACCAGTCATTTTATTTAAAAAATTTACGCAAAGATAGTCAAATTTTAGGTCATTCTTGAAGGACTTCTATTAATAAAGCAAGCCATGGTAAAAGAAGTAATATTTTACACAAATTTTTAAATAGTGTTTAGCTCATGAACTGGCTCGCTAACTTCTATATACACATATATTTTTTTCATATTTCATAGTGTTTAGCTCATGAACTGGCTCGCTAACTTAACGAGCTAAAATATATACTTGGCTCGGTTAGAAGAGGAATTGAACCGAGCTAGACCTAAGCCAAGCAAGACCACACGAGCTACGACCTACGAGGTTTTGAGAGCTACTAAGGTACTCTTAGAAATTTCATGGATCTCAAAGTGACAATTAAATATTTGTCTTAATTATATTTTCCAACGGGATCAAGTTTGGGCCTAGTCGGTTCAAAGTTTGAACCAACAGCTCATGTCATACGAAAAAACTAGACTAAACTCAACTCATCTCCCCAGGCCAGTTCCCGATCCACTTTGTTCACGAGCGAGCACACGCGATCGACCTGTGTTCGAGCTAGCCCTGCTCGATGCAAATTGTCACACTAGCTAGGAGTTTTTCCCATTTTCAGCATGAATGTTTTACGATGATTAAGGTGTCGTGTCTATCATTAAATTTCATAATAATGATAAGTGCACACTTTAGCTTCCCTCGTGCGTACTGTATCATGATAAATTTAGGGTGAATTACACTGGCAGCTCCTAAAATATTACACGATCCTCATCTAGATCTCGAAACTAGTACAAAATTGCATACAAAATTGCATGGTCCCAAAACTATTTTGAGTGTACCATCCCAGGCCATGACCCAAGAGCAACGTGGCTCAATTGCGCCGGAGTTGTCCTGAGGATGGGCCGGCGAGAAACAGAACAGTGGAAGGGACTAGGGAAGTTTGTCTTTAGACATGCATGGTCATGGGCTCATGGGCTGGGCTGAATCTCAGGATAGGCCGTAGTGTACCCATGAATACGTGCTCGCTCATCAAGTGATTTGCTGGAAATAGATAATCGAGTCTGAGAAATGATGCACCAGTACAACCTTCTAACTTTCACTTAATACCTATTCTTATTTTCTTCTGTCTCTGAAAATATGTTTATACTGTAGGGAATCAATTAACAAAGAAGACGATGCTTTTTTTCACCTGTCTCTATAATTGACAAAGGATGTCTCCTAAATTGTTTCCTTTGTAATGACAGGTCCAGCGCATTAGGTGGGCGAGTGGAGTCATTGTAGCTCCATCGCGACGTTCAACTGATGTGGCGGTGTCAGAAGCCGCTGCACCAGCACGATCGATGAGTCGATGACCAATGCCGGCCGGAGCTAGTGACCGATGTTTTGAAACCAGCGACAGTGGCGGACCCAGCAGGGCTGGCGACCCTAAACGCTCGCCTGTCCAAAAGATCAGGTTGAATTAAGCCCACCACACAGGCCAGCATCAGAGTCGTTACACATGTCAACAACTTACTCCCTCCGGGATGGTATTATAAGTCGTTTAGGACAAATGACACGGTCTCCAAAACACAACTTTGACCTCTTATTATTATAAAAATATTTATGGAGATGTGATATATGTATACTTTTATCAAAAATATTTTTAAGACAAATCTACTCATATAATTTTTATATTTAGAAACTGAACAACTTAAAAGTTATTGATAATTTATATTTCCGATGTTTGACTCAAACCTTATCCAAAACGACTTCTAATACCATCCCGGAGGGAGTAGCTAAGTAAAAAGGCCCTTTTGGTAGAAACCTAATGGCTGTGAACCAAAGAAACTGGCGTCGAATTGTTGCTTCTCTACTAATGTTAACTTACGGGAGGAAAAGGATGTTTTTTGTTTGGAGGCTGAATTCATCCGGGTGACATTTTTAATAGGTGGTTAAAAATAGCGAACAAAAAGAATAATTTATTGTTATTAACAACAACTTCTGTTCTCAGTTGGCCAGTCTGGTCATCAAGAATGAGATAGTTTTTGATTAATGAAGACCAAAAACTTTTTTTGTACGTTCTTTTCGGGGGAACATGTTGGCTTCGGGAATGGGCAAGATTGCGGCCGGCATGATGATCTTCGGGACCAGCTGATCCTAGTCAGATAACATCTAGAGACGTTAGCTTTGCAATTCTTTGGTCCTAATGGATGTCTATCAACTAGGCATATTGGTCATGTTTAGTCAAAAACTTTATCTTCACTGAGGTTTCCATTTGTTCACTTGTAAGTCTGGTTTATTTACAGCCGTGCGTGTGCCTATGGGCGAAACCTTGTAATAATTGATCTGATTCTATAGGTTGGTAGATGAAGCTGGATATGAACTATCTATTATCTAAAAAACTAAGTAAAAAGCCCGATAAAACTACTCCCTCCATCCCTTTTTGTTGTCGCCGAAGTTACAGTAGACTGTCCCAAAACTCTGGTCCTTGGCTATCGGAGAGTAGGCTGTAGGCCTGGAGCACCAACTGCACAGTCCACTAAAGGCTGCTTTATCCCCTCCCAGGCTCCCACCCGCAAGCCTTAAAAAAAACTGCAGAATCTCAACCATTGTTGTAGGGGTGTTTGGGTCTTTGGCCAACTGCCTTAATCCCCGTGCCAAGCTCTCCAAATGACCAAATAAGGGATGGAGGGAGTACATAATCCCTAGCCCTGATTTGGGTTCGATGAAGGGAGGGAGAAGGAGACGGCGAACGCAACATCGTTCATCTAGGTCGAGCTGGTCCGCTTGATTTGGAGGGACCATGACAACACACATTTGAGGGTATATTCCCTACTAGGTTCGATCCAAATCTACTAGGTCCAATCTAAGACATCCCACTCTAACCCGCAATCCAAACAATACCTTACTAGCCTACTTAGTCTGCACTACATTGCGTCTGATCCCCTGTCGTATCAATCTCAATGATCCACTCATGAAAGGACCTAATTTACACCATGTGATGATAGGGGTGGTAATAGATCATGGTTCACAATCCAACTTGGCCCTAATAAATTTTAGCTAAAAATGATTAGTATTTCGGTTCCGATCCTAATATGATCCGATCCTTAAATTTGCTAGCTAAACTTGGAGGGCCCTTTACCACGCAACCATGACATCAACAAAATGTCCAACTGATTTTATTTTTTTTCGTTTAAGAAAACGAGACATATAAGAGGTATGGTGTCAGCATGCCGGGAATCAAAAACATTTGAAGGATGAAGGCGGGTGGTTGGAGAGTAGCGCCCATTTGAATCTCCTTTATAAAATTACTAGTACAACAGAGTCAACAAGTGGTTGGGTTCTTAGTTAATTAGAGGTTATTATATGGTGTCGAGAAAATCGTAAAGCTGACCTACAAAACATTCTCAATTGTTAAGTACATTGAGGCGGTACTCAATCCATGTTAGGGCGTCCCTCGATGAGGAGAATTGAATCACTACCTAAACAAGTCAAAATAATTGGTAGCCCGATGACAACTTAAGCAGGAGTGGGTCGAGAGGGAAAAATCACCGAGAAATGTGTGATCCGGGCGGGTCCTCTCTCGCTAGTGTGAATTTTCTATCACTCTCTCCTCTCGATTGGCCCGGTGCTCCTCCTAGCTAGTTGACTTGGACAATACTTCATCAATTTCAAACTATAAACTTTTTTTTTTGTCTTTTTTTTCCTTTGTTATGCACTTAATTCGATATACGCTTATGCACTATGTCTTATAAAGCTACAAGAAAAGACTTCCTATAATTTAGAATAGAGAAAGTACCAAACAATTTATATAAAAAGGATCAAGATCCAATTGTTGCCCTCAACTTATGCCCGGCCTTAGTAGAAAGGAATTCACAAAGGACTAGAGGAAGGACCATTGGATGGGATGGACAGAAAGGAATCCACCCTAAACAAGCTATGCTGTCGATTACCTTGGAAGAGCTACATTGAATTTGTATTAAAAAAAACACACATTTTTGGGGAAAAAACATTTTATATGGCAATGCTTGAAAATAGTACCAAGGATCCCGATAAGCCCTGTTTGTTTATCCGTAAACCATGGGACAAGATCGACCGAATGTGATGGTTTTCATCCCCATCTACCTACCACTAAAAGTCGCTTTTATGTAGTACTCCCTCCGTTTCACAATACTTGTAATTCTTTGACCCATATAAACTGTGATTGATGCTCGTCTTATTCAAATTTTTTATGTAAATTACAAAACAAACAAAACGTCATTACAATATCTTTAGTGATGTAATAAGTCATAATAAAAGTGGTAATACTTATTAAAAAAAAATTGAATAAGACGAGAGGTCAAACACGGTTTATATGAGTCAAAGAATTGCAATTATTGTGGAACGGAGGAAGTAATGTTAGGTTGCCCTAACTTAGGGCTTTCCCAATGCTGGGGTGCCTCAAACACCAGGTTGGTGTCAAGCATCCACGTCAAATCAAGAGGTTATTAGGTAGTACTCATACTCCCTCCGTTCCACGTAGTTTGTCACTATGGATTCCGTGTCATCTTATTCGATGTTTCGCCTTATTCAAGTTTTTTTGTACAAATATAATTTATTTTGTTATGACTTATTTTATCAATGAAGATACTTAAATATCGATTAATTTATTTTATAATTTACATAAATATTTTGAATAAGATGAATAGTTAAACATTAAGTTTAAAAATAAAAAACGACAAACTCGATGGGATAGAGGAAGTACCTCATAGTGACTCGCAAAAACAACAACAGTGATCTCGTCAGCCAAAGGCTGAAGCTACCACCACCAAAGCATGCGTTAAGTTGGGTGAGAGAAGAACTACTACCGTACTATACGCCGATGGGCAATTAATGTCTGATGATGAAGTTCTGCAAAGCGACAAACAATATTTTATCCCACAAACAGTTTTTTTTTTCCTTTTATTGAACAGCCTGCCTGCGTTATAAAATTATTTGCCTCAAATGCTTTTGTGCAACGTAGAGTACGTACGTGTGGCATACGTGTGGCATCGTCCGTCCCTTTCAGGTGAAACGTACGTAGGAGACCAGGTCCTGTTAACCCTGCCTTCATGCTTGTTCATTTTTTTTATAACTAATTCGGGGAAGAGCTTCCCCACCTACTTTATTTAAAAAAAGTCTCGTTTTTAAGGAACGGGAGGAAACTCTATTGTGCAGTTAATTCTAAAACCGGACTAAAACCATACCGCATAAACACCCAAACACAAGAAAAAACAAAGAGAAATACAACGCCGTAACACATGAACTCTTCAACGATGCCTTGAGGGGGGTTGATGACGTGATAGCACCACCATCGTGAGCCAAGCGCACACTAGAGCTTGGCAAAGCTTTCGCCCGAGTCTTGTGTTGTGGAGTTGAGCGAAGTGGCCCAAACAGGAGCAGCGCAAGAGGATCTTCAGTGGCGCCTTCAGGAAGGAGAACACCGTCACTGACCCAGAGTAGTCTGGGCTGAGCTTTCACCTGGCGCCTAACGTGGTTGCTGGTTGTTGTGCCTGTTCATTTTTTTCATGCAAGCTTGATGAAAGATGCATGCATGGAAACTGAATTCTTGTCTTTTGAGTAATCGAAAGAGGCATGCATGTGTGTTGTTGGTAGCGGTGCGTTTTCGGTTCCTCTGTGTGTTACCGATCGAACGTGTTATTCGGAACGAAGGAATAAATAAAGCCAACAGTACTTTATTTTGTGCCACAAAAAGAAATAACACGTACGGCTGCGTGGGGGCAGGGATGGGGATATCTGATTCTGATGTGCCTGAAATACTCGCTGTACAGTAGTAGAACGCATCTGAGCGCACCACGGTACCAAACCGCGTGCGTGGACGGCTCCGATGACCGAGCGGTCGCGCGCGCGGCTGCACGTCGTTGTTGGCTGTTGCACCAATGTCGGTCGTGTGAATGAATTGTCTCATCGGCAGCCTTGTCGATGGGTAGGTAGTACTGTATACAGTGGCGTTTGAATTGATTCCTCGCCTCAGTAATGACGGTAGTACTCGATCTGACGGTAGGTATAGCTTATTCAATTGCACTTTGTCCGCTTGTCCTTGGTTGTGATCCTGCTGCTACTCACCTGCTCTACTCACCTGCTCTGCTCTTCAGAGTGTCGTCAGTCTCTCCAGCCAGCGTATGCAGAGCAGAGGCCGGACGGACGGACTCCGATCCCCGGCCCGGCCGATCGGCCGACCGGCATGTGCCGCCGCCGGTTATGTGCATGTGTGTCTACTTTCGTCTACACCGAGTATACTCACGTAAATCCGGTGGTACTGTTAGCTGCCTTCTGTGGGTGACAAAGTGACACGTCCACACGTATCAGTCATATGCATCAGCACACGTACGGTACGGTCTAATTGAGGGTGGACAATCTATACAACTTTAGGGCAACCACATATACTTAGCTAATCGATCATAAATACGTATAGTATATATCCTTAGCTAAGATTCACACAAAGAGTAAGTCCTAGTTTAAATCCTAATTGTAACACACAAGATAAAGCGAGCAAGTAAGGGGAAAAGGCACAAGATAACCAGATTTTCCCCTGTAGTATTTTGGTATGGTATTGTTGTGACAACCCTCTTCTTCGTTTTTTGGGGCATCTTATAAGCCACTAAGATTCGGATAAGCTCCTGTCCAACAGCAAATATTCATTCGCCACTCTGGCATGGCCTCATAATAGACAAAACGCATCTCCCTATATATGGTTTCTCATCTCCTGGTTGCTGGTTGTACAATTATTTAGTTGCATGAAATAAATATGACTTGAACAAGTGGGGTTTATGAACAATGTCTATTTTTATCGTCAATGTAATTACAAAATTAGTATTCTTGTCAAAAAAAATTATAGTACTTGTCCGATACAAAGAAAAGAAAGATACTGTATTAAAGATTGCATTTTTAGCTATTTTGTAGTGTAAAATGCGCGGTAGCCAGCTCAAGCCCGGGCCCGGCCCGAGCCCGGCCCGAAAAAACTAGGCCTGGCCTGCCCGGTGGGGACGTTATGGGCAGGATTTTTTTAACCCGTAATAACTAGTTTTTTTATCCGGCCCAACCCGACCCGGTCCGAAAAATGCTCAGGTCTAGGAGCACCGGAGACAGCCCCCGCCCGTCGCGCACAGACCACAGAGACATGCACGCTCGAATCGTTGGCTGTTTTGAAAAACCAGTGAAGGCGGGAATGGAATTGCGGCAGTCGACGCTACTGTTGTCACCTAACCCGTGGCGGAGTGCAGTTGCGAGGTGTGGCTGTGATCGAGCGAGCTAAACTATATAAAGCATCCCCAAACAAATGCACGGAGCGCCGCCCTTGTCCCAACGCGAGCGCGAGCGAGCACCGGCGGCGCCGGGCGGGAGGACTGCTGCTGCGATGGGAGCCGACGCCAGCACCATAGATGGGGGCCGCTCCTCGGCGGGAGGCAGGCCTCCGACTCCGACGAGTTGGACACCCCGCCGGTGCGCACTGTGGGGACGCAGTGCGCATGGTCTGGGACGAGTCCAAGCGCCTCTGGGCCATCGGCCTGCCCATCGCCGTGAGCATGATGAGCATGTACGCCGTCAGCTCCGTCACCCTGATGTTCGTCGGCCAGCTCGGCAACCTCCCGCTGGCCGCCGCCTCCATCGGCCTCTCCGTCTTCGCCACCTTCGCGCTCGGCTTCCTCCTCGGAATGGGCAGCGCGCTCGAGACGCTCTGCGGCCAGGCATTCGGCGCCGGCCAGGTCGCCATGCTCGGCGTCTACCTCCAGCGGTCCTGGATCATCCTCATTGCCACTTGTGTCGTGATGACGCCCGTCTTCGTCTTCTCCGAGCAGCTGCTCCTGCTCCTCGGCCAGGACGCCGACGTCGCGCGCGAGTCATCCAGGTTCGCCATCTACGTCATCCCCTCCATCTACGCCATGGCAATCAACTTCGGCGCCAGCAAGTTCCTCCAGGCGCAGAGCAAGGTCACCGTGCCCGCCTACATTGGCTTCGGGGCGCTCCTCGCCTGCATCCTCGTCAACTACCTCCTCGTCTATGTGCTCGACTGGGGCCTCCCCGCCGCC
Source organism: Hyparrhenia diplandra (assembly GCA_015847255.1). NCBI lineage: Eukaryota > Viridiplantae > Streptophyta > Magnoliopsida > Poales > Poaceae > Hyparrhenia > Hyparrhenia diplandra. Next base: position 242,340 of record JADLZK010008595.1, on the reverse strand, counting down.
GCCGCCGCCTTCGACGTCGGCCACTCGGTCATGGCGCTCGGCCAGGTGGTCTACATCATGGGATGGTGCAAGGACGGCTGGAAGGGATGGTCCACCGCCGCCTTCCACGAAATCTGGGGATTTGTCAGGCTCTCGCTCGAGTCCGCCGTCATGCTCTGCCTCGAGATATGGTACATGAGCATGATCACCGTGCTCACCGGCGATCTGGAGGACGCGCAGATTGCCGTTGACTCCTTAGGCATATGGTACGGCACCACGGAGAATATATACCAATAAGATTATAGAAATGCTTCTTGGACTCTTTTCTTTGATCTGTTTTTTTGGGCATAACGTTTCTCCTGTATGTATCAGCATGAACATGAACGGATGGGAGAACATGATCTTCATCGGTCTCAATGCCGCTATCAGGTCCAATCCAAGATAATCTTCCTCTTTCCAATCCAGATAGCTTGCTGTTGCTGGGTACTGACACAATGCAGCCTGCTTTCTTGTCCATTTACTAATTTTTCAGCGTCCGGGTCTCCAATGAGCTTGGCTCCGGCCGTCCAAGGGGCCGCACTGAACGCCGTCATCGTGATCGTCGGCGAGGCGCTGCTGATCGGGATCGTGTGCATGGCACTCATCCTCATCTTCAGGGACAGCTTCTCCATCATATTCACCAGCGACGCCACGCTGCAGCGAGCCGTCGCCAAGATCGCCGGCCTGCTCGGCCTCACCATGGTGCTCAACAGCGTGCAGCCCGTGCTTTCGGGTGTCGCGATTGGGGGCGGATGGCAGGGCCTCGTCGCCTACATCAACCTCGGCTGCTACTACATCTTCGGCTTGCCGCTGGGCTACTTGCTCGGCTACAAGTTCAACTTTGGAGTCGGGGTATATATATATATATGCATGTTGTTTACTTGCAATCACAAGCTTTTATGTTTGCATGAATGAAACACACGTGATTAACCAATTAATCATTGTAGTGATTTAATGAGTTATTATTTGCATTCCGTCACATTTTTAAGTTTTTGTCTCCGATGATGTTGATGCTTGCAGGGGATTTGGTCCGGCATGCTTTCTGGTATCGCACTTCAGACGCTCATCTTGCTAGTTGTGGTTTGGAGGACAGATTGGAAAGCAGAGGTAACACAACAACCTACTAGCTAGCTCCATGGCTTTTGTACCATCATCCCTTTTGTTTTTGCCATCCCATGGTTCTTGCAATGCAACAGCTGGTATAACTACTTGCACATGATTGTTGATCTCCTTTGTTTTGGCAACTGCAGGCAGCACAAGCTTCAAGCCGTGTGCAAAAGTGGGGTGGCAAAGGCACTGATGAGGTCAAGCCCCTCCTGGAGTAGAGTTTTTTTTTTTTCTGAGCCGGCGTTTACCCGTTTTTCATTAAGAGGTCCTAGAGTAGAGTTAGTGCAATACTATCAGGCAAGCAATTTGCTGCCTCGTCTCACTTTGCTACTGTAGGACAAATATCAAAACTCATTTCATTTGAATAAACAAAAACTTGCTTGAGCACTTGGCAGCTGAAATTTTTTTTAGCACTGTGCAGCTTTAGGAACAATTCACCAAATGGGTGAAAAGAAAACGTTTTCTCCTATAGTGCCACGGAAAACATGGTTAGACACGCCGCTGGCGATGAGCCGATGAGCAGAGTACACAAGCTTCTCGAGGGCTGGGGCCTTGGGGGTGCGCAGGCGTCGAGGGCTTGACGGACGAGCCAGAGTGCGAGGGGGGATGAGCACATGGCCTTGGGGAGCACTTGTGAGACATGGGGACAAGACATATGCCAAATCGATAAAAGGAGAATGAGGGTGATAACACATGACCAAATTGATAAGAAGAAAGAGAGAGAAAGAAAACACATGTTCTAGAATTCAGTCCCAAGAGATCTGAGGCGACGAGGCCTTACTTAGTTGCCCAAAAGTTAGAATTTTTCTAATTATATAGCACTTTCGTTTGTATTGGTAAATATTGTCCAATCATGAACTAACCGGGCTAAAAAGATATATCTCGTGATTTATAACCAAACTGTGTAATTAATTATTTATTTACCAACATTTAATGCTCCTTATATGTGTCTAAAATTGATGTGATGGAGAGAGAAAAAAAATTCTAACTTTTGGAAGGTAAACATGGCCTGGGTTCATGCATTGTCTGCCACTCTGCCGTATTTTGCTATTGAGCTGACATAAACAACAGAGAAAAGCATAATAGATAACAACGCCGCTTCATACTTTGCAAAATAAAAAGGCACATGTATAAATAGCAACACCCCCCTCCGCGCCCCCAACCCCCCACCACCACCAAAAAAAAAGGCAAAAGGTAAAGAAAAAGGGAGTTGCTATATCTCAGTCGACTGAGGAAAAATGTGCAATCTCAGTCGACGAGATCAGCCTTTGGATGTGCATCCAACGGCTGTTATCTGTTTCCTCTTTTTCTGTGTTGCTTCTGTCATAGGCGCGCAGGCCACTAAAACGGGTTCGCGAATGAACCCGAAAACACACCCAAGGCAACTAACGGGCCCGCAAAACTTAACGGGTCTATAATCCAATACCCGGTATCTGATGTTTGTCCTCATTTGGACCAAAACACACCGATCGGTTCAATAAAAAGAGCACAAAAATTACAACTCTGCCACATAAAACCTCCAGCAAGAAAGAATAGATCTAGTCTGGATCAACACCACGACACTGCAGAAAAAACCAAAAGAATAGTTAACAAAATGGAGAAAGATGAGAAGAAGATGAAGGCATATCAAGATCAAACAACGCAAAAGGTACTAACCTGCATCGTTGCCTTCATCATTTCCGTTTTCCAATATTCCCAAATCTCCTCTTCAATTGCTCTGTTCTACTGTACAATTCTCCCGGATCTCCTGTGCCATTGAAGATCACACTGACACTGACACAAAGATCTCCTCTTCAATCCCAGATTTCCTCTGCACCTCTCCTCCTGGGGTTCTGTTCTCTCATAAACAAACACCATTTCAAGAGTTCAAAAATCCAAAAAAAAAATAGGGCATAATGATCCATGAAGAGTCTAACCTTTCAAACGGAAGTGTTGGGTTATACAGATACCACACAAAACTGTCCAATTCATGTTCTAGCCTCCTCAAACTCATCAATAACAGGATCCACCATGCAATCGATGAGGAAAATAACAGAATCAGTGCATGCAAAATAACACAAATTGTCTTGGATAATAATATAAATAGTTTTCCAAGCACAGAACATGCTGAGAGACTACACAACTCGTTCACATTCTTCACAATGAAACAAATATGCTCAATTTGGAAAGCATTTCATGGACAATAATCACAAATGAATAAACACAACTGCTTGCTATTCTCAAGCAATTTAAGACACTAATCTAACACTACTTGGTACTGTACTACGCTCATCAAAGATGACAAAAGAAACAACAAAGAGCAAAGACCACAGAACACACAACAAAGATAACAACCAGTCATTGGATAACAATTATGGGTCAGAAGTGTTGCAAGTTTTCTGGTATATAATGTAAAAGCAATCAATTGAGAATGATCTCCTCACCCCTAGGTACATTGTAGTCAACCATCTATTTGAAGGGGGAAGACAGAGAAAATATTGTCAGTTGCCATGCAGTGTTGAATGAAATGGCCTAGAACACCATGGCTCGGCGAGGGGCACCATAATCATGCAAACTCACCATGGAAATGGATGTGTCAGCTTCTAGGCAGTCTACTACACAACTGTCTCTGAGTGGCCACCAAAACTGAAGAATTTTTGCTAGCAAATAACAGACTTTAAAAAGAAATAAAAGATAGATTACTGTTTCAAAAACACAATGAAAGAGGAAAACTGACATTTTTTTACTATGAAAATACAATAGACAAATTGTTTACTATTAATTAGATTAACTTGTAAACACCTGAAAACACAGAGTGGACCACAAAACTAAGCTAATATGTCCCTGTGCGGGTGCATAAGAAGGGACTTCAAGAACCTGATGACCAAACATGCTCAGTTGCAGCAATCAGATGCTACTACTAAAGAACTTGATGACCTACTAGCACAAAGTACTGTCTAGTGTCAACATAGGCCTACAAGTTTGGTACCAAAAGGATACCTCATTTTAGAATCTTCAAAAAAAAAAAAATCCTAAGTCATCTTCATCAAGCAGTCTAAATGCAGGTATACTAGTCTTTTTAGTACAAGGTTTCTCAATAATTGGTTTCCTTTTTAATTAAATGGAAAATGGTAAACAAAATTAAAACTTATCAGTGACAAGAATGGATATTGCACATATCAAATACCATAATTGCAGTAATTCAAATGTGTAATTGTCTGCTAATAGAAGTGCAATCTAGAGAAGGAGGCACAGACTGAAAACAAAAGATTCAAACAGCCCCTAGGCTGGGCTACAACAACAGTAGCAACATTACATCTATGCTAGCTACAACTACAAGTGTAAAGAGACTAGAGACTAGTGAGAAAGCTAAACAGTACATCTATGCGCTATAGGGAATGCAGGAACAGAGACACATAAATAAACAAAAAAAATAATAAATGAGCTCAAAGGCATAGCCCATGCCTCCACCAAACAAAATGGATACAAGCTACTACTCAAGCTAGCAGTTCAAAATGGATGGTAATTACAAAACAATCAGTGGAGTGAGAAAAAACTTGGTAGAAATGATATGTTACTAACAGAAACTTTCTGTAGGGCTGAGTACTCTTCCAAAAGGTAGAGGCTATACCACCCCACCTGCACAATTCATAAGTAAGAGTGAATCCAACTATGAAATGAAGAAATGGTATCCCTCTAGAATCCGAGACTCACTTCTTCAAGTTGGTGAAAGCTGTTGTGTCATCTAGTTCTCCTCTCATCTCTAGAGGATATGGCTCCCCATTGCACATTTCCAATATTTGAGGTACCTTGGAAGACAACAAGCACTACTTTAATGAAGTCACAATTTTTTCCGCACACCTGATCAGCAAAAAAAGGAGTACCTCCAATGTAAGAAATAGATAACATGGAAGTATTGAGGTTCGAACAAAGGTAGATAGCAACAAGTACCTCAAGTCGAAGGGTTGTGTACGAGATGCTCTGGCCCTGAGTAATGCCCCTTTCAAAAACCTACATCACAACCAGCATCCAAAGGCCAGAATTGAGAAAACCACAGTTCTTCCATATAAAGACATGGTACAAAGACTTGGGGGCATGAAGAGTTTGGGGCTGCAGTTCTTGGGCTTGGCTGCCAGGTGGAAGCTTTCATACATGCTAGAACAAAGGGCTGCAATTCTATTATAAGTCATAGACAACAGAGTCTTAGCCTATCCCTACACAGATCACAATTAACAATTTTTTCTATGGAATTGAAAGACAAAATATCATGGTGCTTACTAGCACAGATCAACCTCATGCCCAGATAACTAAAATTAAAATTGTATGTCCTCAGAACTGAAATTACAGTGTTCCACACATGCAATTTGCATCATCGCTGATTGCAATTAATTAATTGAATACTTCATATAGGAAGGACAAATAACAGAGCTATTGGCCTACTCTGGCACAGATTAACAAGGGACAGAGCTTTCTATAGGAAGGTCAAATAACAGAGATATTGGTCTATCTTGACACAGATTAACAAGGGACAGAGCTTTCTATAGGAAGGACAAATAACAGAGCTATTGGCCTACCCTGGCACAGATTAACAAGGGACAGAGCTTTCTATAGGAGGGACAAATAACAGAGATATTGGTCTACCTTCGCACAGATTAACAAGGGACAGAGCTTTCTATAGGAAGGACAAATAACAGAGCTATTGGTCTACCCTGGCACAGATTAACAAGGGACAGAGCTTTCTATAAGGAGGACACATAACAGAGCTATTGGTAGCTCTACCCTAGCACAGATCACAGTCATTGTCCTAGCTCGCCGGAGCTCCGGCGAACCCTAGCGCCCGCGGTGACCAACCTCTTCCACCACAGAGCGAAGAGCGAACAGAGCTTTCTATAGGAAGAACAAATCACAGAGGAGGGGTAGGAGATGCTCGTGTTTCAGTCACCAGAGGGGAGGGGATAGGGTGGAGGAGCCACCGGAGCGGAGGAAGATGATGACTGGAAGAAGTCGGATTTCAGTCGCGGTCGCCTGAAATCTATGAAAGAAGTCACATGTGGTATAGGAAAAGTGAAAAATTATACTGTTCACTTGCACAGATCACATATTACAAGTCACAGAGCACAAAATCATGGTCCACCCTAGCACAGATCACAATTAACAAATTATTTCTATGGAAAGACAAAGACAAAAAGCATGGTGCTCACTAGCACAAATCACAGATTACAAGTCACAGATACACATAAGCAAAAGAGGAACAAAGAGGAAGGAGATGCAATTTACTAACAAATGTGCAATCAAGAAATGGATAATACTTATAAATGTGATCTATGCTTGGTATACTTACACTTATGACAGCAAATGCACCATCTCTTGCTGGTCATCAAAATTGAAGTCTACGTCATCATGTAGGATGTGATAGGTCATCTGGGTTGTTGTGCTTGGACTGGTAGTCCCCTGGCAAAACGAAACATGCATTTAGATCATCAAATCAGCTAGAATGGCCACAAAAAGAAATGCAAACCCACCTACCAGTAACCACCTGCCACTAAGATCATCTAGTAGGAAAAAATGATGACGCAAATGGTTCAGCATCAACATATTGCGTATACTTAAAACTACAATTGCACTCCTAGAAACTTGTAATTTACATTATTATAGCCTGCAATTATGTAACTGTATCTTTTATTTGTTTGGTTTTGTTGAACACAAAAGATTAATAGGACCAAATCAATACAACTACTATGTAGAAGAACAAGGTAATATCCAGTTAACCACAATTGTTCCAATCAAGCCACTTACTGCAAAAATCAGAGCTACTACTATCAGTCTTAAAAAGGATGGAGTACCAAGCACAAGAGATATTAAGTATACCATAGTGAAAAGGATAGCAAAGAGGCATTCAAGTTGAGCTACTTACTAACCTTGGTTTGAAGAAAAGCATGCTCTGGCAACTTTGGCTTTAGAACATCTAGCAGAAAAGATGTTGCCTTCCTTATCATGTGTGTCTATTAATGAAAGGATGTAAGCCAAAGAAGCTAGGCAACAGAATGCACAAGAGGCATAATCCAAAAACTTGAACAGGAAAAAAAATACGGAAAGGGTTCAAGTTTGAATGAACAAATAGAATTGTACAACTACTACATGTATAGGTATCATGTGCAACAGCCAACAGATAGAACTATACAACTGCTACATGTATAAATAGTGGTCATTAGGCAATTAGAGGCAGCAACAACTATCTTGCAAAGAGAAACAAGCACAAACAGACACCCCCAAACAGAAGATGCCCAAATGACAAGATATTGCAATGTTACACACCATAATTGCAGTAGTTCAAATGTGCAATTTACTACTAATAAATGTGCAATCAAGAAAATGGTGCTTAAGAAATATAACAGACCATCATGTGCTAAAAGAGATTTGGTGTTAATGGCGTGCCATGCAGTCACAACAACTCCAAGGTGCATGCTTTGGCCAGATATGACTGAAGAAGTTACATTAGACAACTGCCTCATAGCCCGGCTAACACCAACTCAAAGTTCACCATTTTCTCCTCTGCATAAGGAATAACAGAAACTTAGCACCAGATCGGGAATTGCTTTCACGCTGAGTAGGCAGGAAACACAACAGACCTAAGAAAAATGAAGGCGCCTCCAGCAACAAGCCTTTTTGGAACTAACAAAAACACTCCAACCACTCTGAAGGAGATGCCTCCTAGGATGCCCTGAAGACAGATTATCCGCATGGACCATTCAGCATCATGAACAAACAATCAACTACTGAGAAAAAAATAATTAAGACACAATATCAATAGTAGCAGACCGAAATCAGTCAGTTTGGCATGTCCACAAACCAATCAATTGCTGCTCAAATTGCTGGAGCACTAAAATACATTGTGGTTGTACTACTCTGTTGTGCTATACTGAACAAAGTATGCAAGGTACTGCTCGTGATAAAAAAAATAGAACTGAACAAAGCATGCAAGGTACTGCAATTAGTATAAAAGGCCCTCCAGCCACAAGCACCAAACTGACAGAACCACCACCCGCACTGAACAAGGACTGAATTGACAGAACCACACAATGGGCAAATGACTATTGCGGGCACCTCCAGCCAGATCGAGGTCCAGCCATTCCCTATGTCACTCCACCAACACCTAGCAGTCAAATCGGATCTCAGTGACACATGCCTGTCCGTTGGCCACTGTTTGCCAGAGGCCGCAACCTTGTGCTCGCTACATCGTCAGCACTCGCGGACAACTACAACCACTGTAGAACCAGATCTACACGACAGTGACAACCACTTACAAATTTCACTGCTCCAATCGGAGAAGAGCGTGTACACCTTCAGCTCGCGAGAACCATCGGCACGCGGAGGAGAACGTCGAGGCGCCCACCGTCTTGAGCACAGGGATCCGGCACGCGAGGCTCGCACGACTGATTCCTCCGGCGAGGGGGTTTGGGACAACCGAGGGAGGCGCTGTCGCTGAGGGACGACCGCTGCTGCCCCGCGCGAGGTGCTCCACTGCCGCTGCCGCGCGTGCGTCGCTCCTCCACTGGGGGGCCACTGTGGTGCTGAAGGGAAGGAGGAGGGAATGGTGGATCTGATGAGGCCGCCGGAGGGGAGGAGAACCGGCGGTGGATCGAAGATTCGCCTCGAGGTCGCCCTTGCTACTGTAGCGTGGGGAACAAAGGGAAGGAGAAAGAAGACGCTCGCACACACTGAAAAATCGCCTCCACTCTGCTTCCTTTGCGGTAGACGGTTGGAGAGGATCAGAGGAATATCGGTCTCAGACCACACGGTGTTAGCGGGTCATCTCTAGTGGATCACGCCCAAACCCATTACGAGGCAACGAGCTGAGCGCACAGAACCGAAAACAACCAAGCAGAGCACGCGGGGATCAAGACGTCGCCTGAATGGAAACACAAATTTCAGGCGACAGATGGATAGGAAAAGTGAAAGAAAAAAGATAGATGCCTTTGTGTCGTTGTACAAGTTTACATCAAACGAATTTTAATTTTTTTAGAAAAAATCTGTTTTAGATAGGTATGTTGGTTAGCATCTATGTCATTAAAAATGTTTATATCTGCTAACTGCAAAAAATAGGGAAAAATAATGGTTATCCAAAACATGTTCTCACAGAGAAAGAATGCCCGGGAGTAGTTTTACTAATATAATGCAAGTCTTTTGGTCTTATGAAAATTAGGTTTCTCTTGTACAATAGTTTATAAGGCAATCGTAACAAAATTTGAAGAGCAATTGTAGTAGAACAAGTTTTATGAAATTTTGCTTTTGTAAAATCAGATATCCAAACAACCCTATGATCATTTCAATCTTTTTATCTAGTTTAAACAGGCGTATACAAGTATTCTATTAAAATAGCTTTTGTTTTACCGCTAAAATTGCTTAAGTAAGTTTTATCGATAAAACTACTTATGTAGGTAAAACATTGGTCCATCATGTCCAAGAGTAGTAAACTAATGAGTTTTCTGGGAGACCAAAAAAAGTTGAGAGCATATTTGTTGGCTTCCTTCAGCAGTTTTTAGTCTCATTTTTAAAAGTTAGGTAATTTTATATTAGAAACCCCAAAGTATTTCTAAACCACCTAACTGTTTTTGTACTATCTTTCTCTCTCGTATATCACGAACTCTGTCTACTAATTCTTTCCTGAATTCTTTAGATTGGCACAATGGATACGTGCCTATATGTCCACATGATGAGTTTGCTTTGGCAGTACCAAAAGATTGGAAGTTGGAATTGAGAATTATTAGATATGTATATATTTTTAATCTGAAAAGAAGTAAGAGATATAAGAAGATTGTTTTGGAAACTCTTAGATGCTCTTACTCACTCCGATAAACATGCAACTATGGTTCGAGTGACACTAAAAGTGGTTTTATCTTTGACAAAATTTATAGTAAATACTCCCTCCATCCCGGATTATAAATATTTGACTTTGTTAAGCCCAAGTTTGATCATTTGTTTTATTCAAAAAAAAAATTTATGCACATATAGTAAAATTTAAGTCATTATTGAAGAACTTTTATTAATAAACCAAGCCACAACAAAAGAATGATATTTTGCACATTTTTTTTAATAAAATGAGTGGTCAAACTTGGTGTCAAAAAATCAAACGTCTTATAATTTGAGATTGATTGAGTATTATTTATATTTATGACTCTAAATTAATTTATTAAAAATATGTTTCGTAATAAATCTAACTATATATATTTGATATATTTATAATTAATTTAAATTGAGATACTAAACCCTGACACGTGGTAGAATTGTACTCCGTACGGATTCTAGGTGGAGGGAGTATACTATCGTAAAACACATTACTTTTGTGATAAAGCTGTAACAAACGTACGGAGCATATGTCGGCACACCGATCATCACGAGATGCGTTTGGATTTGGAGCGGGAGGAGTGGAAGCAGTCCACGGGGTAGTAGACCTAAACCCGCGGCGGAGGTGCTGTCGTAGCGCTGGTGTAGTTGCGAGGTGTGGCTGCGATCGAGCCAACAAACCATCCCGTAATAAATGTAGAGGCCACGAGACGGGCGGAGGACGCGGACACCGACGACCGACGCGACGCGACGCGACGCGACGCCCTCTTCTTGTTCCTTCGCGAGCAGCGAACGCGAGCACCGGCGGCGCCGCAAGGACTCCTGGGATGGGGGGCGACGACGCCAGCAGCATCCAGGGGCCGCCACACCACGGCCGCATGCATGCCTCCGGCGGTGAGCCGGACACCCCCGCCGGTGCGCACCGTGGGGACGCCGCGCGCATGGTGTGGGACGAGTCGAAGCGCCTCTGGGGCATCGGCCTGCCCATCGCCGTGGGCATGCTGAGCATGTACGCCATCAGCTCCATCACCCAGATGTTCATCGGCCACCTCGGCAACCTGGAGCTAGCCGGCGCCTCCATCGGCCTCTCCGTCTTCGCCACCTTCTCACTGGGCTTCCTCCTCGGCATGGGCAGCGCGGTGGAGACGCTCTGCGGGCAGGCGTTCGGCGCCGGCCAGGTCGCCATGCTCGGCGTCTACCTCCAGCGCTCCTGGCTCATCCCTCCTCAGCGCCTGCGTCCTCATGTCGCCTATCTTCGTCTTCGCCGAGCCGCTGCTCCTGCTCCTCGGCCAGGACGCCGACGTCGCGCGTGAGGCCGGCAGGTTCGCCATCTACGTCCTCCCTCCATCTACGCCATGGCCATCAACTTCGCCGCCAGCAAGTTTTTACAGGCGCAGAGCAAGGTCACCGTGCCCGCCTACATCGGCTTCGGGGCGCTCCTCGCCTGCGTCCTCCTCAACTACCTCCTCGTCTACGTCTTCGGCTGGGGCCTCCCCGGCGCCGCCACCGCCTACGACGTCGCGCACTGGATCATCGCGCTCGGCCAGGTGGTCTACATCATAGGGTGGTGCAAGGACGGCTGGAGGGGATGGTCCGCCGCCGCCTTCCGCGACCTCTGGGCCTTCCTCAGGCTCTCGCTCGAGTCCGCCGTCATGCTCTGCCTCGAGATATGGTACATGAGCACCATCACCGTGCTCACCGGCGACCTCGACAACGCACAGATTGCCGTTGACTCCCTCGGCATATGGTAAGTGACATCGGACTACTAATCTAGGTATTATATCAGGATTCCATTGTTTAGATTTAGAGGAGCATAATCTTTTTGGATTGGGCACAGCTAACCAACCATAACTAACTCACAAACATGGCTCTTCTCCCATGAATCTTCAGCATGAACATCAACGGATGGGAGGGCATGATCTTCATCGGCCTCAATGCCGCTATCAGGTCCAGAAAATTAAACCCTCTTGTTTTGTTTCCTTATATACAAAACTCTATACTTACTGTTGCCGGACACTAATAATATGCAACCTCTGTTCTGCTCTGATGTGCTCTGCTCCTTGGCCATTCAAATTTCAGTGTCCGGGTCTCCAATGAGCTCGGCTCCGGCCGTCCAAGGGCGGCATGGAACGCCGTCATGGTAGTCGTCGGCGAGGCGCTGCTGATCGGGATCGTGTGCATGGCACTCATCCTCATCTTCAGAGACAGCTTCTCCATCATATTCACCAGCGACGCCACGCTGCAGCGAGCCGTCGCCAAGATCGCCGGCCTGCTCGGCCTCACCATGGTGCTCAACAGCGTGCAGCCCGTGGTTTCAGGGGTCGCCGTTGGGGGTGGATGGCAGGGCATCGTTGCCTACATCAACCTCGGCTGCTACTACATCTTCGGCCTGCCCCTCGGCTACTTGCTCGGCTACAAGTTCAACTTCGAGTTGGGGTAATTCTCGCATCACAACTGCCAATCACAAGCTGGAATTACTATCCATCTCATGTTGCATGGATGAAATGAAACATCTCTATGTTGCATGGATGAAATGAAACACACATAGTTAATTACATTCACCTCGCATTCTAATTTTATTTTATCTCTGATGATGATGATGATGATGATACTCACAGGGGATTTGGTCTGGCATGCTCTGTGGTGTCACACTTCAAACGATCATCTTGCTAGTTGTGATTTGGAGGACAGATTGGAAAGCAGAGGTAACAATCTACTACTACTAGTTTCATTCAAGCCTTTTTGTACTATAAATCCGTCCCTTGGTTCTTGGAGTTGCCTGATAACTGCTTGCTCATGATCTTCTTTGTTTTGGCAACTGCAGGCAGCTCAAGCTTCAAGCCGTGTGCAAAAAAGTGGGGCGGCAAAGGCTCTGATGAAGCCAAGCCTCTCCTGCAGTAGAATTAGTGAGAATCATTCAAGTGTATTTTTCTTGCCCCACTGATACCAGGCTCGTTTAATTTGAATGGAATAATCATGCATGGGCACTGGTAAAGTGTTGTAGCTGAAATTGCTCGCACTTGAAGCTCAAGTAGCTTCTCTTGTTTCTCTCACCGCATGACTACATGCATGAGGTGTAGTTGGATTGTTGTGTGTGGCTGAACTCAGAGATGTGTAGTACAATGATTTTTCGCTAGCAGTTGGTACAATGATGTCAGGAAATGTTGTTGGTCAGGATTAAGATGGGATAATAAAGATCCCTTGATTTGACAAATTCAGAGTAGTGTAACCATCGGCCCTAACTTAGTACTCACTCCGTTACATAAAGCTTGCAATTACAGGGGAAGCGTATCGGTCAAACTTTCTCAACTTTGATTAGGTTCGTAGAAAATGCGTACAATATATTTATATCTCTAAATAAATTTATTAAAAACTAAACTTAAAGATTTTTTCGATGATACTAATTAATTAAGTATAAATATTTATATACTTTAATATATAATTGCGGACAGTTTGAAAACGTTAACTTCTGAAGGCGAGAATTGCATGTTTTCTGTCGGAAGAAAAAAATGGAGACATATCCAAGCAACGAGAAATGATGAATCCACATTCAAATAGTAGAAACATAGGTAGCCATCGGCGCTTAAACATTTATTATTATTGACATGATGGATCTACTCCTACATTCAAATAGATGGCACATGCTACTGTTCGACAATGATAGATTTTAATTAGATACCCTCACTATTGGACAAAGATCCTTCACACCAGATAATTGTTGATTCCGGGAAATCCTCGAATGCTACGAGAGAAGTAGAGTAGAAGCTTTATTCGTCAACGCAACACCAAATCAATCCAATAAAATAAAGTTTATCAATCTAAAAGGATTCGTTTGGTGTGTTTTTAGGAAAAAACAATCAGAAGCCTCTACAACCTCAGTGACGCCCATGTGTGTGGCCATGTACAACAAGTGAACGAGGACCAATCGATCAGTAGATCATTTTCTTCTCTGACGTGTGACATTTGTGTACCGTTTGTTGTGCAATATACATCATCAAGCTTTAACACATCCAAACTAAAAGTCTCTTGCGTTCAAAATCAAGCATTCAATGTGAAATCAACTCTGACTATAATACCCCTATAGACTACGAATTTTGAAAGAAGTTTCCCCATTTTATTGATCAAAGCAAGTTCACATATTATAGCACTTAGACCGAAGTTATATAGAAAACTGCTAAAACTTTTGAAACAAATAAGTACCATTAGTTAGTAATTAGTAATATAATATATTTTTACAATAAATTTATTTAGAGGTAACACTATTTATTATAATCTTGGTCAATTGTGAACAAATTTGACCGGCATAGATCTCATAGTTGCATGTTTACATGAAAGAGGGAGTAATACAATCGGGTTAATTCTCCTGCTAAAATTCGTTTACACACAAAATTTTTTTTATAAATGTTTCTCTGGCAAAAAAACTTTATGTGTGACCGTAGCTATCACATCAACGTGCCCTAGCGTCTTTGTGTTTATATATTCTTTCATGCAAAAGATATCTTCTTTTCCTCGGTAACCGGAAAAGAAAATGACAAGGAGAGATAAGATATTTGAAGGCAAACTCACCGACACGTGGGCCCAGAAGTGCCCATGACATCGCCAAATTGTGACGAGTCGTCATAACACACAACAACCTGCCTTCCTTGTCATCCGCAACTCCATATCCTCGCCGCCGCCGCCGCCGCCTCTCGCTGCGCTCCTCCGCTCCACTGGTGGTAGGGAGTGCAGCGGATCCATCCCGTGGCCTGGTCTGATCCCTTCGCTGCTGGGTAAGGAGCCTCTGGCCTTCGCTACTCGGACGGATCGGTCCCCCCTCTCGCGCTGGTGAATCGCAGCCACTCTGTTGTTCCCAATCCAATCCGCTTGCCGCCGCCGCCGGCCGGCTGCTCTCCTCGATTTCTTACGTTTTGTTCTGATTGATTGCTTGCTTGCTGCTGCATCGTGCAAGGAACAGGATGTACTAACTCTCGTGCGTGCCTACCCCTACCAGTTTGTTTAGGATTCATTCTTCGATCGACACGTTTGGGATTGATTGGTTCGGTTGGGGGATGGCGCGTCGCCTGATTAGCCCCGCAGCGGCGTGCCGAGGCTGCGGTTTCGTTAGGCCCGGGTTTCTGGCTGCCTTCTCCTCCTTCCATGTGATTCCACTGCCCCTTATCTAAACTCTATACTAGTCACTGCGCTCTCAGCTCTGTGTCTCCAATCTTCTTCTTCTTCCAGTCCTTAAGAATTTTCGATTCTAGCTACCAGGTCACTCTACTTGTTAGACCAAGTTAGCATGTATACTAACTAATATGAACTTCGATAGGCACTGCAATTATTCATAGACCAGCTGTTTTTTGCATTCTACATTTCATTCATGTCAGATTATATTGCCTGCTTAGCCGACCGGGGATTCTTCCCCATGTATTACACTCTTTCTAGTGCTATTACTTGCTGGTACATGCGTCTTCTGACATAAACAGATAAACTGCTTATTGTCTTGTAGTTGTTGCCACTAAGTGTTATATACTGCAAACCACCTCCTGTAGTCAGTGATTGCCTAGTGACTTCCTTCACTTTTTGGCAGTATCGAACCTTGCCATCGTGCTCACCGAAGAGGACTTCGTCAGTAAAGAATTGCTTTAGCAACACTTACAATTTAAGGAAGGAGGTACCATTCCTTGCTATTTTTGTCGGATTCTTCTTCTTACTATAGTTTGTTGAATGCTGTTATCTGTTTTCAGTTATATATCTTTTTGTGCCATAACCAGCGCTGTTCTATACTTTATTTTATCCTGTCACAGGGTTCACGTTGGATAAGATCCGAGCCTGCCTTATCACTAAATGTTAGTATCTTCCTTTATGCCAACTATTTATTATCATTATATAATCTATACATTTATGCATATATGTTCTGATCTGCTACCTGCTATGTTACAAAATAGCTTGGTTCTACTATGTGATAATAAGATTTTGAAGTTTCTCTTGTTCTTCCCCGAACACACAGGAGAGCTGAATTTTCTCTTTTGACTAGTAGGATGTAGTAATAGCAGTGTATTTCCTTAATCTATTCAATTCGTGGCATCCAATGTGCCTACATGGCTCTCCCATTTATAGTTTCCTTACTGTTTTTCATATCCATAATTCAGAGGGTAAAGTTTGTTGGCAAGAGGACATCTTGTTCTGTTGCAACAGAGCCACCTCCTGCTGCCACTGAAGAACCAAACATGGATGCCCCCAAGGAGATATTCTTGAAAGATTACAAGGCACCTGATTATTATTTTGATACGGTAACTACATGCCTTTTCTAATTGCTTTCTCGTACAGCTTTCAGCATCTGAACATTTGTTGTTAGAATATTGTGCCCTAAGCGAGGTTAGCAGTTTGGAATCCAGTTCCTGTTGGAGTAGCTGTTGTTTTAGACGTCAACACAGTTTCCAGCATAAACCTTTGACAGATAATGTTAAGAAATACATCAGTGCAAGTTATACCTAGTAGTACTTGAAACTAGTTTTGAAGAAAAATCTACCATCACCCCCCCCCAAAAAAAAAAAAATCACTTATCTGGCCGTTCATCCTAGAAAAACATGTTCTCAAATGGGGCCAGCATGTAGACAGATGTGCACACACATAGTGATCTACATATCTTGATCCTATTACCATTATTCCATGTTTGGGCTATGTTTCTTGTAAATTGACTGTTGATTTGATTCCCTTTTTTTTGCCTATTTTTTACCGCCACCCAATTCAACTGCAGGTTGATTTGCAATTTCAACTTGGTGAAGAAAAGACCATAGTTACATCTAAAATAGTTGTATCTCCTGGAGTTGAAGGTCAATATCTAACCTTGCAACTATTGTCCTGTACTTTCTTTCTATTTGGCAAAATCTATCATATCATACCTCATCAAGGCCTCTACATCTCTCTTGCATATCTTTTTTTTTCTTCCCATCCTTTTTCCATTTATATCATGATGAGAAGTAACTTTGGAGCTTAGACGAGCTTCTCAACTTCCTAACTAACTTTCAATTGTAATATATTGTAGTTGGCATCTCTTTCTTGACTTCCTAACTAACTGTCAATTGTAATATATTGTAGCTGGCATCTCAGCTCCACTAGTTCTTCATGGGCGTGATCTCAAGCTGTTATCAATCAAAGTCAATGGCACTGAATTAAAGGTGATAATTAGTTCACATAGCATTTTTGTTGTCTTTAGATGTTTTAAAATTGTAGGAACTGATTTCTTTGTCATCCTTGTTACAACCAAACTGCTATAGTTTCATGATGAGTATGAACATTGATAGCCATATCCTCGTCTTCTTTTTTAGATTAGATAGATTCAGTCACATATTTGTACAACAGTAGGCAGGATATATGGCATGTGTTTGGGAAATATGCTGACAGGAATGTCGCACGATTACCTACAAACGGTGGGAAGAAACTTGTTTTGTTCCAACTCAGAATGATTGTATAATTTACTGTATTTATAATCTTTCCAAGGGGAAAATAGGTAAATCAGATGGAGGTTTGCACTTGAATTATACTGGACAGATAACTGGGGGCCCATATGTTTGAAATATTTGAAGGGATTGTGATGGGATAACAGAGGCATTTCCAGAGAAATAGTAGTATAGTAACATGCGGCAATAGCCAAGTGGTCTCTTGTGGTTTGTGACATTAGATTACTTGCTCCATTCTATGTTTTCCAGTCGCACTATTGATATCAGCAGTGAGTTAGTGGGATACTGAAGTTTTCACTGGATTTCTATCCTTCAAATATTTCTTAGTATGATAGGTATTGCCTAATACACAACACAATTATCAGAAACCCTGCTGCAGTTAATATGTATTATTTTCTTTTGAAAATTTTTTTGCCTAAAAACATACATTTTATTCTCCTATTTTGTTCCTCACCTTTCTGTATCTACTTGATGATTAGGGTGAAGAGTATAAAATCAATTCTCGCCATTTGACACTTTCAGCACCACCTGCTGGCGTATTCACCTTGGAAATTGTTACAGAAATATATCCTCAGCTAAACACATCATTGGAGGTACTGCCTGCTTTTAGAGGGATATACTGTCCTACACTCCTACTAGATAATACAATGTAGGCTAACAGCTAGTGTATCTTTTCCTCTAATTTCTTGTGCGTTCACAGGGGCTGTACAAGTCTACTGGTAACTTCTGCACTCAGTGTGAAGCAGAAGGGTTTCGAAGATTACCTTCTTTCAGGTAGGTCTTACTTTCAGTAAAATTACTATATAGAATGGTGTTAAGGTTTACCTACTGTTTATTAATTAACATCAGATATTGTATATTGATTCCATATTTACTTGTGGTTTGATATATGATATGATGCATCAAATATCATGTTGTCTCTATAAATATGATCTTCCACGAGTTTTTAGGGTATCTTTCACGAGGTTTTGATATTGGATTAATACATGTTCTGTATTTGGAAATGTTGAATGCTATCGCAGGATCGCCTCGGATGTTATGTCAAAATATACTTGCCGTATTGAAGCTGACAAAACTTTGTATCCAGTATTATTGTCCAATGGGAATCTAATTGAAAAGGGAGACCTGGAGGTACACTAGCTTCCTAAGTCCTAATGCACTCATCACTCATTAGACCTAAGAAAAGGACAATCACTGCATGCCATTGTTCTTTTTTGCACTGTAGGGTGGAAAGCATTATGCACTGTGGGAGGATCCTTTCAAGAAACCAAGCTACCTGTTTGCTCTAGTTGCTGGTCAGCTGGGATGCCGGGAGGATTCATTCGTTACATGCTCTGGCCGCAGTGTAACACTAAGAATTTGGACTCCTGCCCAAGATTTACCAAAAACTGCACATGCTATGTATTCTCTCAAAGCAGCAATGAAGTGGGATGAGGAGGTTGCTCCAGATTCATTACCTATAATTTCTCTGCAGTTTAGTTAGTTCAAATCAGATAGCTGATTCAGTCCTGCCTCTTCATGCCACGTGCCAGGTCTTTGGTCTGGAGTATGATCTTGATTTATTCAACATTGTTGTTGTTCCTGATTTCAATATGTAAGTTCTTTCCTCTATAGGGGTGTGGTTTTAACTTGTGGAACTTGATACTTTGGTTAAATGTTGACAAACTAATTGCCCAGTTGTACAATATAGCATGACCCAAACTGTCTGTTGATAAAGGTAACTCTGTTAATTGCAGGGGAGCAATGGAAAACAAGAGCTTGAATGTAAGATTTCACCTTTGATGGGAAAATTCTGCATATCAATTTGTTTTTAACACTGGTTTATGAATGAACAGATATTTCAATCTAGACTTGTGTTGGCATCACCGGAGACCGCCACAGATGGTGATTATGCTGCAATTTTGGGCGTTGTAGGACATGAGGTACATTCATTTGTAGATATATCTGCTCTTTCTTTTTAGTGATTTCAAATGTACTTACAGCTCATTGCTTTTCCAGTATTTCCACAACTGGACTGGGAATAGGTAACTGTCTTGACGATATCACAATAATCGATATTCTTTTTTATATGCAATTATTATATCTTAACTTGTATTTAATTCCTTCATGAGTGATTAAGTTATGAGTATTTTCTTATCTTTTCACTTCCTGTTTTTTTTTCCCTCTTATTATCTCATTAATAATTGGTGCTTTTCCTGACGAGATTAAAGCCATGACAACCTATAGCTTTGGATGGCTAAATGGGATTGATCTTGTTCCCCCTAACGAAAGGAATGATTTCCTTATCTCTATGCTCTTGCAGAGTAACTTGCCGTGATTGGTTCCAGCTAACCCTGAAAGAAGGACTGACCGTTTTCAGGGATCAGGTACTCAGGCAGTTGGCCATGTGTTAGCTGCTGCAAGTTTGTTTGTTCATCTTACTCTTCTAATTAAATTATTTTTGTAGGAGTTCTCTTCGGATCTTGGCTGTCGCACGGTAAAACGTATTGCTGATGTCTCCAAACTCAGAATCTATCAATTCCCACAGGTTTTCTTGATCTACTCTATCACCACATTCTTCTTAGATTGTTGCTGAATGATGTAAACTGCAACATGCAGCAGCATGATTTTATTTTGACCAACCTGTGGCTTCTTCCCTTATATCCAGGATGCTGGGCCTATGGCACATCCTATCCGCCCCCATTCCTATATCAAGGTGCTAATGCTCAATTGTTCTGTGATTTGAATTCATTTACTCTATGTTGCTTTGAACTAGAAATAAGGATGCAGTTTATAACTTTTAAAATTTCACTGGCAGATGGACAACTTCTATACTGGTGAGTTTGTTGTCTCTAAAATTGGCTGCATACAGTGATGCACATGACCATCAACTGATTTATTATCCATCCCTGTTGAACTATTGAAACCTTATCTGATGAATCTACCCCTGGTGACTTTTGATTATGAATAACTTGGCAGTGACGGTACGTATTTTTTATCATGTCCCCTATTAAGCAAACACTGTGAGAGTTAATGATTAAAGCTCTGACTTCATTTTTGTTGCTTTCTTTGTTCCTCCATCCAACCATTATGGGATTCATCTCAGGTTTATGAGAAGGTTCGTTTATGTAACTTTTTTCAATTTCCATGCATTGGTACAAAATGGCAATGAGATGTGACCTGGACATGTACTTGCTATAGGGTGCTGAAGTTGTCAGAATGTACAAGACCATGTTTGGAGCATCAGGGTTTGAAAGGTAAAATTTGAGTTTCAACCTAAAATGTGAGGGTACAAGTGCTGTTATGAACCATTGTTCATCCGGGGATAACCATTGCTAGGAAGATAGCCGCAAAAGTCGGCCTGGAGGGAGACTATAGTTTTTTTTGGATGCTGCGTGCGTGTGTGCTGGCTGTTATTGAATGTCTGGTACAATTTTTTTTTAAGATGGAAACATGGGTCAACACCCCCCCCCCCCCCCCTGGCCGGGCTGTGTCTGGTACAATGTTGTATACATATTTGGTTTATTTACCAAGTTTTCCTCTGCAGGGCATGGATCTTTATTTCCAAAGGCATGATGGCCAAGCTGTCACTTGTGAAGACTTCTATGCAGCAATGTGTGATGCAAATAATACACAACTACCAAACTTTTTACAATGGTACTAGACACTTATCTTCCAGTCCTTTTTTTTTTTTTGCTTCTTGTCATCACTACCTAATTGTAAACTATCCAATAGGTACTCTCAAGCAGGTACACCTATAGTCAAGGTGGCATCTTCATATGATTCTAGTTCTCAGACATTCTCTTTGAAATTTAGGTAAGCTTCCACATTCTCTGGGTTTGAAGTACTCATAGTACTTACAATTAGATATATGTTCAACTGTTGTTCCAAATTGTCTATTTACATTCATTTCCATTGATGTCAGTCATGGGTTTTACATATACTGATAATGGTTCTTCCTATATTGTGGTATTTGGTGAAAATAGTACATTTTCTAAACCATCTGTCTTTTTTTTTCCAGCCAAGAAGTACCACCCACACCTGGCCAACCTGTTAAGGAGCCTATGTTCATACCTGTTGCTGTTGGACTTGTTGACTCTACTGGAAAAGATTTGCCCCTCACTTCCGTTTATAGTGATGGAAATCTCCAAACACTCTCTACAGATGGCCAGCCAGTCTTCACTACTGTGCTTCAGTTTAAAAAGGTAAAAGAAACCATGATTATCTTCCTTCAAGCTTTCCCCTCAAGAAATGAACTTAGTAGCATGGTTTGATTTGTGAATCTTTTGCATACTGTATTTGTTCATTCAGTGCTACACTGTTGATACTCTACTACAACTGTGACCTCTTTATTCTTTTTTATTTACATTCGTTCAGAATACCTTTGTAAGACCTCAAATTACGTGCAATAAGATTTTTAGTCAGTAACTGGCCTGTGGTTGCCTGTGCAAGGCGCCTAATTGTAGTTTACTAGTTGTATCAAATTTAAGTGTCTCTGGACATTTTTTTTTTTCTGATAGTCAAATATGCTTTTATATTATTCAGAAGGAAGAAGAGTTTATATTTAAAAACATTCCCGAGAGGCCAGTTCCTTCTTTGTTGAGGGGATATAGTGCTCCTGTCCGTCTAGATTCTGATCTGAGTGAGAGTGACCTGTTTTTCTTGCTTGCCAATGACTCAGATGAATTTAACAGGTATGTTTTTGGATTGTAATGCTAAAGATATTTTCATTTTCTGTTAAAGAGTTAAATCTAATGATCTGTCTATTCCCTAGATGGGAAGCTGGCCAAGTTTTGGCACGTAAGTTGATGCTCAGTCTTGTAGCTGACTTCCAACAACAGAAAACACTGGTCCTAAATCCAAAATTTGTTGATGGGATTAGATCAATTCTGCGCAACACAAGCCTGGATAAGGTAAAATTATTTGCATCTATTGTAATCTAGGATACATGTCAATTATAAAATGGCTTTTGTAATCTGTTACAGGAATTCATTGCGAAAAGCAATAACTTTGCCTGGTCAAGGGGAGATTATGGATATGATGGAAGTTGCAGATCCTGATGCAGTTCATGCTGTCCGTAACTTTATTAAGAAGGAGCTCGCCTTGCAACTTAAAGATGATCTTCTTGCAGCTGTAAGTGACACCGGCCAAGTTGCTACTATCTCTATACCAAAAAACCTGGCATTCTAGTTTTGTTCCAAGTCAAACTATCTTTAGTTTGCCAACTTCATAAAAAAAATGTACTGATATTTATATTACCAAATAAGTAGATCCATCACGAAACATATTTTTCATGGTATACCTATTTGGTGTCATAAATACTGACAATCTATAAACTTGGTTAAACTTAGCACAAATCTGGAAGACATGTTATTTGGGATGGACACAGTATTTGTTTGTGTTATTCTTGTTCCCCCATATATCACCATTTCATTTTAACATTTTATTAGGTGAAAAGCAACAGGAGTTCTGAGGCTTACACATTTGACCATGATAGTATGGCTCGCCGTGCATTGAAAAATACATGCCTTGGTATGTTTTTCTTTGGCAAACTTATTGCGCTCCAACTGAGGAATCACGTTCGAGAGAACATCACCTAATGCAACTTTTCTGATGTTCCTTGTAGCATACCTTGCATCATTGAATGAGCCAGAATACACTGCTCTTGCACTGCATGAGTACAAGTCTGCGACTAACATGACAGAGCAGTTTGCTGCATTAGCAGCATTATCCCAAAATCCAGGCCAAGTTCGTGATGATGCCCTCTCGGATTTCTATAACCAGTGGCAGGATGATTACTTGGTAAGATACATGACTGCTTATACTATCTGTTGTTGATAAATGTTTTTATGAACTAATGTAGCACACAGGTTCTTTGAAAAAGATATATAGCACACAAATTAAGTGTGGGTACCTGTTTGTTGTTTGTTTTGCTCTGATAGGTTGTAAGCAAGTGGTTTGCTCTTCAAGCTACTTCAGAGATTCCTGGAAATGTTGCAAATGTTCAGAAGTTGCTGGCTCACCCTGCTTTCGACTTGAGGAATCCCAACAAGGTTGGTGGTGCCATCAGCTTAAAATTTTCATGTGGACTCTGAGCACCCGACTAAGATATGTTATTTTAGGTGTACTCGCTAATCGGGGATTCTGTGGATCACCTGTGAACTTCCATGCGAAAGATGGTTCTGGGTACAAGTTCTTGGGTGATATGGTTTTGCAGCTTGACAAGATAAACCCTCAGGTTAACATCGAGCACTGTTCTCCTGTCATCTGGATAACACTCAAAATGTTTGAAGAATTAATAGCTAATAATGTTCTTGGGTGTGAAATCAGGTGGCCTCCCGCATGGTTTCAGCATTTTCTCGGTGGAGGCGATATGACAAGACCAGACAAGCTCTTGCCAAGGTGACGTATTTGTCTGCAGTCTTTGTAGAGTCCTATTGATAGTGCCGTTTTTCAGGGGAAAAAAAAGATAGGGCAATAGTAGTAACACCTTGCTTCATTTGCGGTGCAGACCCAGCTGGAGATGATCGTGTCGGCCAATGGACTCTCTGATAACGTGTACGAGATTGCTTCAAAAAGCTTGGCGGATTAGTTTGGGCAGTTCCAGGGTAGTGCGAGTGGGAGTGCTTAATTGAACATCTCTTTTGTTGGCAAAATGACAAGTTATGTATAATAAATAGGCGTGCTGAAGTTGCATGAACTGAACAAAAATATAGTGTGAATGACTGATGATGCCCGCTGTGGGGGTTTGGAGCATGCATGCACTTTGGTCGTCTGTTGCATTGGAACTGCTGGTTTTTACCTGCTGCGCTCAGCGGCCGCTCTGTTTCTCTCAACTCACTGTCATGTCATCGATCGGTCCCTTCGCTTTCCTGGGAGCTCTGGAAAGTTTTTGAAGCTTTCCAGCCATGCCCTTCGCTTTCCTGGGAGCTCTGTAAAGTTTTGAAGCTTTCCAGCCATGCCCAGCCTAGGCCTGCTAATGGGTTGGGTAATTTTTGGGTTTTTCGGGTTGGGTTGTGATGTGGAAGTGTTTGGATGGGTTGTAAATGGGTTTAGAGGTTAAGTGGGTTGGGTTGGGTTGGGTTTCTTACCGTCCCTGCTTTGGTTCGGGGTTGTGCAGGGTTGGGTTGGCTTCAACCCACTTTTCGAGGGACGACTCCAACCCTCGCACCTTGTTTGGTTGGTGGGTGGGGTTCATCCCATTTTCTTGTTTGGTTGGAGGAATATGAACGGGTTGGCTCCAACCCTTCACTTGTTTGGATGGATGGATTGGAACAAAACCCGATATGGTCACCTTTACACTGGATAGGTGAGGTTACCCCCTCAATAAATAGCAAATAACTTCAGCAATAGCAATAGGTCATATGCTTGTACCATGGATTTGAGTACATACAAAAAAAATAACAGCCACATATATGCAAAAATCACATATATATAACAACCACATGGTAATTTCATCAACAAATTAAAACAGCCACATATTACGTAAACCTGATATGGTCATCAACTTGATATTGAAATAACAGCCACATAAAAAGTCTTGGCCACATTAGAAATAGAAGTCTTCGCCATATCCATAGGCACATTACATATAGTAGCATGTCTTATGCTTGCACAATGCATCAAGTTCAAGCCTTTTACAATGTATATCATGTTCAAGGCCTCCACATAGCACTATACAAGCTTACATAGACCACAAATCAAAAGAACCATCCCATGTGGTACTTACAAAAGAACCATCCCATGTGGTACTTACAAAAAAGAACCATCCCATGACTACAACTTACCCTTATCGCTGCCCCCTCGAAGTTGTCAGCAATGTGCTTTGCAACCCAATTGAGCTTATGCTCAAAAGACAAGGAGTTGAAAGATCTAGCTATGTGAGGATTTGCAACCAAGTAAGAGTGGTAGAAGGATAAGTGAGTCTCATTGAAACTACCCTTCATAGCCATCAAGTTGTCATACAAATCAGCCAAGCACATCATTGTCATGTTTCCCCACTTTCTCTATTGCCTTCGCTAACTTCACACTTCCCCATTTAATTGCAAAGAACTAATGGATCTTGATCAGGTCCTAGCCCTCTTCTTGCCCTTGTTGGTCCGATTAGGCTTGGTGGTATTTCTAGCGGATGAAGTTGCCACATTGTTGTCTTGAGTTGCACCCCCCCATCACTTTCGCCATCCTCGCTAACAACACTCTCCACATCCTCTGTACTTTCCTCCTCCATTGTCCCTAGAGGTGCACTAGAGTCCTTTTGCAAACAAGCCTCAGAGCCATGGTACTTCCCCATATTGTGTACATCTCATAAAAGTGCTCAATAGGCTTGTTCAAATATTCAAGATCGGCCTTGTGAACCTATAATTTCAGCAAGGGCACAATAATTTCAGCAAGGCACAATAATGCCATGAAACATTAATTTCAGCAAAGAAATTATGTGAGCAAGTAAATGAGGACAGTGCCAATACCTTAATATGATTGTTGTAGTGCTCATCATCAAGAGTTATAGTGTAGGTTTCTTCATCCCAACCAGCACACTCAAACCACGAAGGTCACATATTTTACGAAAACTTCTTTTGCCATGTCTTAAGGTGATTCTTGACCTGGTCACCATCACAAGACAATGCCAAATTTCTCTTGGAGAGCCTTTGCACACGCATTGTAGTGTACCATCTTGTGGGTAGATGAAGTCTTGGTGCCATTGACCACTAGATTTGCAAGGTATTCGAGCATGAAGGTTGACCAAGTTGAAGTCCAAGTAGCATGTTCCATTTACCTACAAAATTTCAGCAAAGCATAATATAACTAGAAATAATTTCATCAAGGCATAATGCCATGAAACAATAATTTCAGCAAAGTAGCAATCAAATATCTCAACAAATATGTCCTCGAATACAATTTCAGCCACTACAATTATTCTTACACATAACAATGATCAACAAATACAACTAGTAGCAATGGTCCTTTGGAATATAAAATACAACACAAATTACATTGTCAATACTAGTTTTCATGGCTTTGGCGATCAAATTTCCCACATTTGGTCAGTCAAGCCTTGCCTAAAAGCTACCATAATGGCACTCTCACTTGCCCCCAGCCCATGTGGTGTCTTGGGTGTTCTCATCATTGTCACTTGGTATATTGAATTCATCACTACCATCTTCAATCACCCAATTATGTATGATGCAACAAGTAACAACAACATCTACTTGAGTTTCATAAGGAAAAAAAAAAAGGAGAGGCATCATCTAGAACTTTGAATCTTCTTTTTAGTGCTCCAAATGCTTGCTCTACTATTATTCTCAATGCACTTTGTGTCTATGGTTGAACAATTCCTTCTCATTTTGCACCTCGATTATTCCCCCATTCATTCAAGTGGTAGCGCATACACCCCCGAATAGGAGGCAAAAATCCTGGTTTGGCTCCATATCCACCATCAACTAGATAATATTTACCTAACATATGATTTATAGTTAAGTTAGATCTCAATGGTCCATTAATTTTGCTGAACAAATTTTTGGGCAAGATTAATCTATTACCTTGTGGCACACGAAGGTCATTCTCACGTGCTAAAGCATCACGCAAAACAAGTGCATCATGTGCCGTCCCCTCCCATCCGGCCAAGACATAGGTGAACTTTTGTTGAAAATCTACGGCTGCTAGTACATTTTGAGTACAATGCTTGTATCTACCACGAAAGGCATGCTTTGCATTTCCTTTGGAACAATGGCTCGGACATGTGTACCATCAAGTGCTCCTATATGTAACACCCCTGTGTTTACTTATCGCTTAAGTCATGGATTAGACAAAATTAAGCTTATTTTATGTTTTTTTGATCCTAAGTGTGTTGTTGGATGAGGGTTGGATAGTATAGGTTGGGAATCTGAAATTTGAATCAAATTCAAGTTTGAATTGAACTCCTAAAACCCTAAATTCCTTTCTTTCTTTTTACCCCCTTTTCTTTTATTCAAAATTTATAAAGAATTTGGGTATGGTTATTAAAGCAAATTTGTAGAGTTTTCAAAGTTGAACAAAGTTGGTATTTTGTGTTTTCAAAGTTTAGTTCAAAAATTTAGAGTAATTTTGAAAATACCAAAATTAGGGTTTTGTCCCCTTTTGATTTAAAAACCATATTTCAAAATCTAAGCAAAATTTGCAAAAACTTCCAAAAGCTAGTTTGTAGATCTTGTTGAGATGAACAAAAGTCATGTACAAAGTTTTTCAAGTTGTTACATGATTTTAAAAGTAATTTTGAATTCAAATTTCAAAATTTTGAACTGTTTTTCAAAAGTCATATTTAGAGGCCGAATTTGAAAATCTTCCAATTGTAAAAATTGTAGATCTTGAAAAATTAGGCCAAGTTACTTTTTGGAGTTTTTCGAGTTCAGTTCAATTTTTGGGAGAATTTGACAAAATTCACAAGTTTGGGAAAAGTGCTACGGTGCTCGGCATGGGTGCCGTCCTTGTCGACTTGCCGTCATGTCCGCCGTGGCACGCCTCGCGCCAGCGCCTGGCCGCGTGGTTGGCCATCTGGACACGTCGAGCAGCTCCTGGCCGCCTCTCTTTTTCCCTCTCTCTCGGGATGCTCGCTCTCTCTCTTTCTTCCTTCACGATGCCGACGACGACAAATGAGGCACCGCCGCCGTCAGCGATTTCGCCGCCACCACCTTGCCTCGGGCCAAATTGAGCGTGCATCCATGCTCGCAACCTCCTTGCGCTTCTATTATACCCACTCGCACCTTGTCTCTTGGTCGGAGTCGGCCGCGTCGCGTTTTCTTTTTCGGCCGGGCGCCCGCCGTGATCCGCCCGTCGTCGATTGGCCGTCATGGTGAGCCTCTCGTTGTTTATTCTTGTGCGTTGAGCTCTTCTTCTTCATGCCGTGAGGAGCCGCCGGACGCAGCGTTGCCGTTTGGCGCCCTGTCGCGTCGTCGCCGCTTCGTGGCCGTGTCCCTTTGGGACCGTTCGGGTTCACCGAGTTAGGGTTTTTGTGCGCCCATGCTTGCCGGTGCCCATCTTTGCTCTTCCTTGCCGCCTCCAGATGACTATCCCGTCGAACGGCAAAGCCGAGCCACGCCATCGCTCCTCTGCTCAAGAGCCGCCCATGGACTTCGGGTTCAGAATAGGAAGAAGATGAGGGGGTTAGGTGAGAAACCTTGTGACTCATATAAATAGTGCTTTGTACCTTTTTGTAATTACATTAAAGTTTGGGGGTCTTTACGCAAAAGTCGCCAAGCCAAAGCTTGGCCAAAGCCGCCGATGGGCGGCCTGTTTCTTTTTTTTGATGGGCCGGCCTGTTCTTGTTTTGTGGACCGCCCTGTTTATACGATTACCGGGCCAAGCACGATGCATCGGGCTACTTTGAGCCCGGGGCGTTTTCTTTTTCATAAAAGTTTTATCAATTTCTTTACTTTTGAATAGTGCTGATTCTTTCAAAATTCATAAAAATTTGAAAATAGCTCCTTAAATTCTAAAAATTTTTGTAGAAGCTTCTTATGAGTATATGAATCCATGAAAAATTTGAAACTTTGAATTTGAGTAGTTTTTTGCATGATTTAAAAAATACAAATTTTAATTGAAAAATACATCTTCCTTGATTTTTAATAATTATTTTATTTATCCAAAAATCATGAAAATTATTTTGGTACTGTTCTATGATGTGTTCTACTTGTATAAAAAGTTTGGAGTCATTTTGAAATGTTTAAATTATTTTCTATATTATGCTTTATTTTATTTATTAGAAAAGTGAGTCTAGAGTTTAATGACTTAGGTTTGAGGTGTGATTTGGGATTGTTTTGTGAATTTTGGATCATATCACAATCAAGTGGTCCTTGAGAACTCCTTAGGCAATGGTGATGATATCTTGTAGAGTAGTTTAACAAGTTGTTTTTGTTGGGTTGCAATTTTATCGTGAAGGAAAGTTGTACTCAAGTGTTTATCATTTCATGCATCCATCAAACATCATATTTATACTTCATCATGCTAAAGCATGCATCATCATTTACGTGTAGTAAACGAGAGTCACGATTCGCGATGATCAAGCTTTGAAGAAGGTGCATCCACCCGAGGTGTCGGTGTCAAGTGTGATTTTGGTGATCCAACTCACGGAAT
Organism: Hyparrhenia diplandra; assembly: GCA_015847255.1. NCBI lineage: Eukaryota > Viridiplantae > Streptophyta > Magnoliopsida > Poales > Poaceae > Hyparrhenia > Hyparrhenia diplandra. Next base: position 212,866 of record JADLZK010008595.1, on the reverse strand, counting down.
CTAACTTTCCCCTCGCAACACGAGGCAAGCCCCCGGTTTCATTAAACCTTTCCTTGATATTTTAAAAGTTTTATATCACTTATGTCTATGCTAGGTTGCATTAAGTAATTAGGAGTTGAGTGATAACCTAATTGCCGTATTCCCATCCTTGTTTATTTCAATACCATCCTTGATAACTTTGTTTCATTTTGAAAATGCTTAGTGATGCTTAGCCCTGCTTAATTAGTTAAGCTTTTTCATCAAAATGTTTTCTTTGAGAAGATGGTTACATTTTTAGGAAAAAGAAAGAGATGTAGTGATGAATTTGAGATCGGACGGGACGTAGGTTGAAAGCCGGCGGGATACCTAGGCGTGCTTGTCCCGTGTTGGTCGTTTAAGGACCGTCCCGTTGTTTGGCCTAAGTGAAATCGGGACTTTTTGAACGCATATTGCGCTGAGACCTTTTTGGTCAATGGCACGTCGGACCGCGATCACACCGATTCAGCCGACCCTAACTAGCCCCATACTCCGGTAAGCCGGATCTCGGTGGAGCCAAATCGGGAATGACAACCACGCACCGGGAGTGGAGAGATGGCGGGAGTAGCGTGTACCCACCCTACTTTTGGGTAAACCGCATTGTCATTAGGACCGGCGGGGTAGGGAGGTGGAGTATCTTGTACTCTCGGGTGGCGCAGCCTCGTTCCCGTTTTGGACAAATCTGAAAGAAGGTTGATATATGCAAGCTTAAGTGCTACATATGTCGTGTGGTTAGAAATCCCCAGTGGGTATAATCGGTTCATGAATCGCCGTTGCTTCTGGAGAAGGAGACCTGATTCCCGACCTTCATCGTAGTAATTGATGGAACATGGTTTTGAAGAAAGAAAGTTGGCTTATGAAAGAAATGTTTGCTCTAGTGTAGGATCACCTAGAGTATATGAACTACTCATCTGAAGTAAAAATATTGAAAGTAAGGATTCACTTTTAGTAAGCTTTTCCGCAAAAAATGAGTCCTTGATTCTTGCTAAAAAAGCCTTACCTTGAATCCTATTAGACCAAAGCATTCACCGAGTCTTCTCCTATTTTTTTTTTAGTCGGGTAAGTCTTGTTGAGTACTCCCCGCACTCGTGGTTCTTTGACCCTTGTTGCGTGTCTTGACTCGTCTTTGTTAACCAAGATTATGTCGGTGGGCCGCGACATGATCTCGTTGTCTTCTAGTCTACTCGCCTTCGCAAATTAATTAAGTTAAGTTTACTCAAATGTAACTTACTCACATTTTGTAAAATTTATGTTATTATTCTTCCGTACTCGATCTATATTTTTGTAACAAATGTTGTAATGTTGTAGCTACTCCTTTGTTGATCCCGGTATGAGAGTGGTGTAATCGGGGTTTTCGATGACACCCGACAAAGCTTTTAAGTTATTGGGTGCATCTGCACAGTGTCGAGGGTCTTTGGGACAAAGACAAAAAGCGTGTGGACCCGAGTAATTAGGAGGTTCCGTCACACTATACAATCCTACGTGATGTTCAAAGAAGTCAAGATTAGGCCAATTATGGGTTTGTCAAAATATTAAGAATATGGCATAAGGCTAGTTTCACACCTTAAAGTATGGATACCACCTTGTGTCTCCTTCTATCTTAGCCGGAGTGTCCAATGAAGGGGGCCTAATATATTCCTCTCGTAGCTCACCAATAGCATGAAGAACTTTGTTGAAATAACGACCGACCGTTTCTCCTGATCTATCGAAATTGGTTGCAATTACTCTATTCCTAACATTGTGTCCCACAAGTATGTAGAAACATTGCCACTTGCTCCTCAACAGATATATGAATGGTATCTTCAAGTAAAGCATTATCTCTAAACAGACTTACAAAACCTAAAGAAACGTGTTTTGTTCATTCTCGAAAGCGTCTACACAAGTTGTGTCATTCCTCCGTTTTGTCATCTAGGTATTCAATTCTCTTCCTATCCCTTTCACATACTTGGTGCATAAGTAATCCCTTCCCTTCTTGCAACTCGTTTTCTTTTTCTAGACCTTGCAACAATTGCCATGGCACACAACAACCAATGTGCAAAGCAGCGGCAGACAAACAAATGCTTTGAGTCTCTTATCCATCTACATACTGCCAGACATGTCACTATTAATGACTTGGCAAAATTACTAGTTAGGGTTTCCATGTACTAACACAACAATCTTAGAATCAAGCATCAATCTATAAGCATCGATCGCCATTAACACACACGAAGGATGGGGGGTGATTTTTACCTTGGGAGCAAGGAAGCGGCGGCTGTAGAGAGTACCGGAGGGAGTCGACCCGACCGGCCGGGAAGCGGCCGCAGTGGGGAAGGACGCGGCCGGAGGGCGGCACTGCCGTATGGCGTCCTTGCGGCGGCCGGCGGCGGGCGGCCCCGGATGTGGACGACGGCGTGCGGCGCTCGTCCACCGGTCGCTGGCGCGCGCGCCAGATCTTGCTGACCGCGAGGGCGGCGATGGCCCCCGCCACAGGTCCTCGACCCGCGGGAGGCGGTCCCGGTGGCGGCGGATCTCCGGTCGGCGAGGAGGTCCGGGCGGCGGCGGTGTCGAGATTTTTTTCCCCGAGACCGGAGAGGAGAGAGCGGGAGGAAAGGATAAGGCGGGGTCGGGTGAATGTGAAACAACGAAAGGTGAAGGGAACCGCGTGCATGCGCCGACCGGAGGGAGCGGCTCCGTCCGCCGCGAATTTCTGGGGTTGAGTCGAATACAATCTTGTGGTATATTCTCCAGTGAGCGAACCCAACCCTCCCTCAACCCCAATCCAAACATGCAAAACGGGTCCAACCCAGCTTAGTCCAACCCATGACTCCAACCAAACAGACGGTTAGCAAAGTGGGTTGGGATGGGTTGGAATGGGTTTGTGTGGGTTTTCTCTGCACAACGACTGCGATGGAGCTGGCGATGGCGCCGGCTGCCGCACCTGCCGTGGCACCCACCCCACCGGAGCCAAGATGCTGCCTACGCCCCTGAACCCTTCCCGCTGGCCAACGTATCGACACTTCTTGCCGACACCGACAGCCGCCGCCGCCACTTCCCCTGTGCAGGTTCGTGTGCTGCTTTCTTGCCCTTTCCTTCCATTGGTACCGCACGGACTTGGACTCGGGGTCTGCCAGCAGGAACGCCGTTGCGCAGTAGAGGAGCAGCTGCGTGTTGAAGCACGCGGGGAGGCAACGGATTTGGATGTGGCGGCGGGCGCAAGGGTCTGGCTCGTCATCTGGCAGCGGCAGGGCAGTGGCAGTCTATTGAGTAGTTCTCTGATTCGATTTGTTCTCTTTTCCAGTTGTAGATAACGACTCGTTTACTATGTCCTGCTCAGTTGCAGTCTATTGTTTTTTAATTTGTGTGGAAATCATGCAAGTAAGTTTGCTTATTTTCCAATCTGGATGATTTCTGGGTGAGCCTCCAATTTCATAGGCCTGCAGCGGTCTTCCTGCTTCCTGAAACTGAAAGCATGCGCAACAACACACAAGCTATGCAGTAGTCATGCAGTTCCAATTTCCAACTTATGACGATTCAAAGGCAGCAATTTCTAAAACTCTTGTTCATGCTCCGGTTCCAGTCCAGTATCATTTCTGAGCATGTCCGCTAGATGGGTTCCCATGGGTTGAAAACCCACCACGTGGGTTGGGTTGGGTGGTGCAAATGAGTGGGTTGGGTTGGGTTGGGTAATTTTCTTAATTTTTTTGGGTTAGGCTGGTGTAAAATATGATAACAAATTTATTTGGGGTGGGCTGGAAATGGGGTGGGTATCCACCCATTAGCAGGCCTACCCAGCCACTTGTAGCACACTGACGCAGGTTTCAATGAGAGTGGTTTTGGCTGATTAGTTGCCATCGTATTTTGTTTGCTTTGCTAGTCTTAGAAAGCAAACGTTTAATTATCCGTAGATTTTATTCATCTCTATATGTAGATGCGCAGAAGCATGCATGTAATTGTTTTTTTAAAAAAAAGAAAACCAGAGGCATGCATATGAATTCATCTGTACTCCCTCCGTCCCCAAAATAAACGACGTTTTTTGGGTTTTAATCTTACAAGTTTGACTCGATTTGTAGAAGATACGTAGAAGATTTAAATCTCCAAATAAATTTGTTAAAAACTAGATCAAAAGATCTTTCCAATGATACTAATTATGTAATATAAATATTAATCCTATTTTTAGTATATAATTGCCGGCATATGTTTCTACCGGGAAGCGAAAACGTCGTTTATTTTGGGGACGGAGGGAGTAGATGCACAGCACAGAGCCAGGCATGTGAATTGAGACTTTGAGAGTGTTGGTTTGATATCGGCGGATCGGAAGCAAAGGCAAAGCCCGAAAGCGATTGGACTCTGGTGGTGGGATAGGAATTGGATGAGATAGGATTGGACGGGACGGAAACGAAAGTTTTCGTGAGTCGTGATGGTGCGCATCAGCGCATGGTACCATGGGTGGACTCGACCGGAATAGAAGACAGGACCGGGCTAAAAAGTCAAGTCTTTTGAAGTTGCGCGTGGAAACCGTGTGAGCGTGGGAGCGGGGTGTGGTTCCCGTCACCGCCCTTGCATACGGCATCATTCTCTGATCGCTTGGCAGTGGAAGCATCTGCACGGGACCCGGATCTCATTCCCAAGGCATCAGGCACGCATGATACGCCTGCCTATGGCATATCGTGCCATCGTCCAATCGTAGGCTAACCCTACTCACTCTATCGGGCTCGTTCTAGGCACGAATTGTTCCTGATGCGTGGTGCCTATATAAACTACAGAAGCAATTTTGGCTGGAATGATTCCAGGGCATGAAACCCCAGCAACTGAACGCAGTCTTAGGCTTTGTTCGTTTGCGTCGGATTGGAATAGCCCAAGTAACGGTTCTAGGCCGGAAACGAGGGATTAGTTGATCCAAGTTGTTTCCGTTCCGGATCTGAAGTGGTGTGGAACAAATCCGGATCTTTTGATATATAAAATGAGCGGATTTAAAACTACGCTAGATCAATCCGCCCGAACCATTTAATCGAAAGCATATTTTAGTATGAACCTGGATTCAAAACTAGCCAAATCAATCGGCCCGAAATGGAGCCAATCCAAGCTAACCGATCAAGGCCTTTGTATGTTTGTTTAGTGCCTGTTTGGAATTTCTCGCATTCTAAAGACGCTCATAAATCTCGTCTAGATTTTCAAAATTTATAAAAATATCAATAACATTTACCCCCAAATATATGTATTATAAACTATATGTAATGGTTGATCTAATGGTACTTATTGACACACTATAATTATTAGTAATATTTTGTGAGTAAATTTTGACCCTGGATACGAGACGACGAAAAAAAAAAAGGACAGGGGAGTACGTATCTTGACTCTTGAGTCCTTAACCATGAAGTATTCGCGCATTGTTGTAGTAGTTCGGTGATTGGAGGAGTCTTTGACGAAGAGATTGTTGGTTGTCCATCGGCAAACATCCTTTGATCGGAGAAGAGTATCTGAGGACGCGCCGGTGCCCCAATAACCCAGCAGAATTCCATCCAATGGAGTAAGCAAATTACAGTCTTTTTTTTTACCAGTCAATAAAACTTAACCATTAAGAAAATACTATTGTTATATATTTATTATATTTATATAATCATGGAGGAGGAGAAGACAGAAAGAAGAAACAGACGCACACACCACATCCCATGCAGTCGTCCGTTCAAATGCAACGGCTCAAGGAAGAAGAAACCGATGAGCAGCCTTTTCTTTACTCCCATTTATTATTTTGGCGCGCACACACGCTCATCGGCAGCGTCGCAACCGCCCGTCACCGTCGACTGCCAAGGCAAGCCGCCACCTCCTCCCCCCACCGACAGGTGAGCCCCACCCTCTCCCTCCTCCCACTATTTATACCCTCACCCTCCCGTCCGCATCCTCATCACTCATCAGCGATCGATCCATCTCGAGTCCTCGTGTGTCCCATCCCGATTCCGCAAAGCAAAAGCAAGTAGCCGCCGCCGGCCGCCGCCATGGGCTCCCGCTACGAGGTGGAGGTGACGGTGGGTTCAGCGAGCAACCTGAAGAACGTCAACTGGCGGAACGGCGACCTGAGGCCATACGCCGTGCTGTGGGTGGACGACGACGGGCCCAAGTGCTCCACCCGCGTGGACCCCGACAACGGCGAGGACCCCGTGTGGGACGAGAAGGTCGTGGTCCCGGTGCCTCCGTCCTCCGCCGCGCGCCTCGGCGACGCCGTCCTCCACCTCGACGTCGTCCACGCCGCCAGCGCCGAAGACGACTCCGGCGTCGTCAAGCCGCTCGTCGGCTCCGCGCGCCTCCCGCTCCGCGACGTCCTCGACGACGCCGGCGGCGTCGGAGGGCCCAAGGTCTCACGCACCCTCAGGCTCAAGCGGCCCTCGGGCCGCCCGCAGGGTCGCGTCGAGGTCCGCGTCGCCGTCCGTGAGGCCCCGCCGCCGCGCTACTACGAACCGAGCCCGTACCCGGCGTATGGGAACCCCGCTGCTGCCGCCTCCCGTGACCCGTACTACGGTGCGCCGCCGCCGGTGTACGGTGGACAGCCACCGTACGCCGCGCCGCCTGCGGGATACCCGGCCGCCGCCGTCGCCGCTCCTACCTACGGTGGTGGTGGTGGTGGTTATGGTTATGGAGCCGCCGCCGCTGCTCCGACAGCGGCGTACGGCGATCCTGCGTACGGCGCTGAGGCAGCCGCTCCGCCTGCTCAGAAGAGCAGCAAGATGGGGATGGGGACGGGGCTGGCGGTGGGCGCTGCGGCGGGGCTGCTGGGTGGACTTGCGCTGGCGGAAGGGGCGAGCTACCTAGAGGACAAGTTCGAGGATCGCGTCGCCGAGAAGGTGGAGGAGGAGACGTTCGGCGATGGGGACTACGACGACGATTACTAGAAGCACGCAAGAGACACGACCAAACCGAAATCCACGCGAGAAATCGAGTAGTAGCTCAAATCAAATGCATTCAAATAAAAGGTGAAAGTGAGATGACCCAGTGGAAAAGAAAACATCAAAACTTATTTATACTAACTACAATGCGGCACGCATTCCTCGCCAATGGAGCTATCCACGGTAGTAAAAAAATTTTACCGTCCGATCCCGTCATCGGCGTCCAAACCTCTTTGTACCTACTGTACATGCTAAATATATAATAACCGTCCCCACTCATCTCTCCGTAAAAAAAAAACGCAGAACCTTCTCGTCCGTCTCCCCGTCTCTCCTTCCGTCGCTCTCAAAGCAGCGCTGGATTGGCGCCTCCCCTTCCTCTCTTCTTCTCCCTCTCTCTCCCGAAGCGACGGCGCTGCTGCAGGCCCCGACCGCGCCGGCCTCCCCTGCGCCGCGCGCGCGCCCGTGGCTCCTGGCGGCGGGCGGGCCGAGGCGAGGTGATGGCGCGCCGCCCCTCCCTGTGCCGCCATCGCGTCTTCCGAGGTCCTTCATCGCCGTCAGGTCCTCCTGCTGGGTGCATCAGGCAGCCCCGGCTGCGTCGACCTGGCAGCCGGCGTGGCGGCGGCGGCGGCGACCTACCTAGGGTTTGGTCTCTCCGTCAGTCGGCCCGTCACTGCATCCAGTGCCTCCATGGCTGGCTCCTAGCTGCGCCCCACCACCACCCGTCAGCAGCGGCACGTCTACAACATGGAACATCATCGCTTCCTACCCCTTCCACCTCTTCTGCTTCCGTGCTCATGCTGCAGTAGGAGGTATGTAGGGTTCTAATTTCCCCAAATTTTACATATACATGGACCTCAGTTCTATGATTAGTGACTCCGATTTTTTTCTCCAGCAAGATGTGGACGACGTCTCACCAATTTTGCTTATACATGGATCTCAGTTCTATGATTAGTGAGTCCGATTTTTTTTCTCCAGCAAGATGTGAATGGATGGGTCCCATGTGTTTGATGTAATGCCCATGTGATATGTGGTCAAACCATACTATCATTTTAATAGCCTGCATCTTCTTCACATCTGAACTCTAAATTACTCAAGAATTTGTTTATTTCCAGGTTATCTAGCCATTTGGTGCATCATTTCTTTATGTTAAGGATACATTGCTGACAGGTCCCAGTTTACAGATAATTAGTTTACTACCATAATTTTGGACTGCATATTTTAGCTTTTACAGAATGCTTGATGTACCAGGTTTCTTGCTTGGTCCTTTGAGGATTCATAGAAGCATCAAAGTTTCCTTTCTGTTGTTCCCATATTACTTTTCTGACTGCCCTTTGATATATGTACAACGCTTTTCCATGTATGTGTTCAGTTTGTTTGATACAAAGGAAATGAATATGATGTTGGTTTCACTAGCGTCTGAAACACTTCTCTATCTAATTTATAGGATTTTTATACATTTGATTTATCTTTAATATATTTCATTTCTTCTCAGTTTTTCCAATACCAGTTTAATCCTTTGACATGGGAGTAATTACCTTTGGCTTATTGAGTTGCATGCCGTTGTAAGTGTTACATATTATTTGGTTTAGGATAAATTAGTCACCTTGCCTATGGTGCATAGTTTTAAGCAACTACCTCTATATATCTATGCCATAAATCATACATGTACAGTATTTCCGTTGGATGCTTAAAATGGAGACAGATAACCTCCTACAACCCTTCTCCCAGAGCACCTTAGTTACATACCATATTTCTGACTTTGGTACCCCTCTCCCCAAATTGTAGAGCACCTAAGTTATGCCACATAGAATATTTCTGATTTCGGTAGTTCAGATCTTAGCGTGATCGTTTCATATATAGAATGTAAATCCAACTCTTACGATCTAGCGACTGCAATTCCTTTTCAATGGTTTCAGACTTATCTACATAGCCCATTTAGATAATTTTAGGTGTGGTACGCCTTTCTTGATATGTACTGAAGTCTGTCCTTAGGATTCGATATTCAGATCTTCGCGACTTCGATTTTTTGTTGTCAGTGTTATGATTTAACATAGTGCCCCACACTGTCTTACACCAACTTCTCCATCACTGCTTCAGGTATCTTGGTCCTGAGACTATAAATTCTTCATTGATGGTACTTGCAGTCAGCCAAAGGGACATCTTCCAATAAGGCAATAACTGAACTAATTTTGTCTTATTAGGTACCAAGTCAAACTGATTACCTTGTCACACCATCTTTGTCCTTCTGATAGGGTTTAGGGTTTAGGTCAAACTGATAGTACAATGGTCACTACTTCAGATATCTTTGTCCTTCTGTTCAAAACCATTTTTGTTTTCCTCTCAAGCTACTCTTATTCCCTACGCTTCCTATTTTTTAAACTGTCCTACACTTAAAACAATTTGGCTATTTTGTTTTCTTTTGATGCTACTCTCATTTTCCTTCTCACATTCTTTTAATTTGTTTCTTGTCATGTCCTTCCACCCTTAAAACTCATCGACATTCTTAGAAAAAAATACAGTTTGTGGGCCTGATGATTTCTTTTCATGATGCAGCCCATTTTTCTAGCGGTTCTTTGCAGTCACTTCTGCATCATGTCTTTTGGCTGGTGGTGCCATGGGTGTGTCACCGCCACAGGCCACAGTGATCTGCAGATAAAGATGTCCTCCTTTCATACCAAATTGTCACTACCCCTCTTGGAATTATAGCAACGGTTAGCTACCAATTATCAGTTTAATATTCTTCTACCTTAGAATGCCAATAGTTATTCTATTGTCTTTTATGATGTGCATTCTTTGTTTTCAAAAAAAAATAATGTGCATTCTTGTGATTGATTTTCAAATGATGATATATTATCTGCAGCCTATAACACAAGTTCTACTTCTGATGGTAATGCCAAATAAAAACTAATTCATATATGACCCATGATTTGTGACATGTTTCTTTCTACTTTTACTAGGCGCAAGCTGCACACTGGGAAAGTTTTGTCTATCTTTTGCATTTGTAAGCCTGCTGGAGATCACAACTTATTCTTATTATCCATGATCACTGTGAAAACCAGGCGGATCAAAACCCGCATACCAGACCCATGCACTTCACTTATGAAATGGGCTTCATGCCTCTGTTACAGGTGATGATATTTGTTCATGTCATGTTCATGTCACATTCAGTTGACATCTGCAGGTGGGTAAGCTGCAGATGCAGCAATTTCTTTTGCCATAGTTGCCAACGCAGACAACAAGATAGGTAGCTGTATATGTCCATGTCATTAGAAAGTGGGACCTTTAATACCTCCAAGCTTTTTGTAAATTTGTCTGTGACTTTGCAGCGTAAAAAGTCACATCATGATAAAATATGAAATTTTATTTAGCTCTTTGTTGATTTTAGTATTAGAGATTTAGAGTCATCAGCCATCAACCATCAACCATCATGATAAAATATGAAATTTTAGCAAATGTACCTTACTGAATTATGTGTACTACAAGGAATACTGCTACTTTATTCATTGTGATGATTGGATTCAGCAAATGTACCTTACTGAATTCAGCAAATGGACCCTTGCTTTATTCAGCTGTGTCTACTTCAGCATCCAGTAAACATAGCATGTGGTTTGCTACAGATTGCATCGAGCTCATCAGATTCGTGGCTGAATTGACCGATTTGTCGCAGATGAGACCGCCAAGCTCTACCCCGGCGTACACAACCCTCGGCGTCGCTGGTACTATTGGCTGAGCCTGCGGCGGCCAGGCCGCTAAGGTCTCAGTCAGTGCTCTCAGATGGACAGCCTCCGGGCGGCCGCAATGTCATGATCTGCGGCTTCGGTGGTCAGTATGCGTTGGTTTCTTAAGCTTTAGCAAGGAAGCTGTAGTGGTTCGAGATATGCTGATACAAATTTTTATTTCATTCCTTCTAAATTTCCATACAGTGAAAAGCCGTTGTCTGAATGCTATCAGTACTTGCAAGAGCCATTTCTGACAACAGGTGACTGCTCGAATGGTGGATACCCATCCATTAATCTTATATAGATATAGATACAAATGGTTATGCTCTTAGTTGGTTCAAAATGACAATTTAAATTGGACTCTTTATTTGGGCAATCTGTATGTAAAAATATTTCCATCAGTTGTGTTCCATTGGATGGACCTGATCCTATCAAGGTTGCTGGTATGCAGGTTCTTTTCCTTACCAGAATCTCAGCTTCATGATATTTGTTGCCCATTCTAAGGTATCCTGTTTCTTTTATGTTAAGTTCTTGTGGTACATGCTCATTTATTTTTATTGATCTTACATATAGTGCCATGCTCCTTTTCATGAACAAGTGCTCTGCCAGTTTGAGTTTTTCAATGGTTCTTCCAAAAACACACTCTGTCACAATTTTTGGAATGACTTGTCCAATAAAAGATTTGAGAGGAATATATCAAGCAAACCTGGATCGAGAAACGTATTTTTAGATTTTAAGAGGAATATATATATCTTTTTTTTTTTTTTTTTTTTTGAGACCGGGACTTCACCCGTATTTCATTAAGAAGAAAGGCCAAAGAAAGGCCACGGTACAATGAGGATTCGTAGGTAATCCATGGATTACCAACGAAATCCTTAACACAAACACGAAGCATTTAACTGAGGAATATATATATCAACTGAGTTTAGGATAATAGGTGCATTTAACTGTGCCCAGCTTTACCCATTGTTTATATGAATTCCCCACAATATGATAGTATTTCATAGCCTAGGTTTACCGTGCATACATATTCTTCAATTTAGTTTGCAAACAAATAATAATACCCAGTCCTATTTTTAGTATTTCAGGATTGTCGTGAATTCATCAATAATTTAGCCTTCCCGCTGATGGCAGCTTGCTACGAGAACTACCTAATTTTGTCTTTCCTGTAGGTCAACCAAGGAGAGGCAGGGCAAATAGCAGCGGCATCGGCCACACGTTCTGCTGTCTGCATTCCCGAGAAGACACACAAAAAAGACAGCACAATAGATATTCTGCACTAAGGATCCACAAAACCAAGGACACACCATACATGTTTGATATTCTTGCATTGCAAGTCCCGTAGGCCTAATAACTGTGTAATATCCAGGCCATTGCATCCCCATCTGTCGTCAGTTAGTAAGAAGACACACACATACTTCATGTTATCGACTACTGAGCAATGTGTAAATCACCGCTTGCCTTGTGTAATCACTCTATGATATATATGATCATGTCTGATATAACTGTGTTCTTTTCCTCTTCCTGATCCAATCATAATGCCTAAACCACATCTTTTGTCCAGCATTTGCCTATGAATTCTTCCGCACACGTATTCCACATGTTATTGACTACTGAGCAATGTTTAAATCACCGCTAGCCTTGTGTAATCACTCTATGATCACGTCCAATATAACTGTTCTTTTCCTCTTTCTGATCTAATCATAATATCAAAACAACATCTTTTGTCCAGCATTTGCCTATGAATTCCTTTTGCGCGCGCATTCTACTAGTGTTAATGATCCCCAATCTGAACCCAACCATGCAATCGATGAAGTACTTTGTTTGTTTGTACAACTAGAACCGTACTATCTGATCTTTTTAATTACACGTTGTACCACTCGTATGTGCAGGGCGCTATTTTTTTTTCGAGTAAAATGCACTCGAGTGCTCAAACTTTTAGAGGCCTTCCATCTCGCATCCTCGAATTATACAAATGACTATCTAGGTGGAAACATTATGGTTTTTTTGGATTCAAGCCATTGCAATTTTTCGATGTTGGAGATCTGTCATTACAATTCGGGTAATTTGAGATCTGCCACTGAAATTCTAGTACTCTCTGATACCTGCCATTTTCTACGTATTTGAGCTGGGTAGGCCCACTGTCAGGCGCAGGTACACATACGTTACTTCTTTATGGACGCGGATGCCCCTCGGTTTTACAAGCGCTCGAACGATTCCGTCCGTGACTTTCTTCCCCATCGACACCACCCTCTGATATCTCTCTCTCCCGTGTTCCTCCAGAACCCTAGCAAGCAGCCACCCGCTCGACCACCATCGCCGGGAGCCCCTCGCCGCCGTGCTCCCGCCAAGCTAGCACTACTCATATCGCAGCTAAGCTAGCTGACGAGACAAAAACAGGTAGCGATCAGTGCGTGCAACCAATCGGACCAACGAATTAGCTAGTAGAAACCGTGACTTTCAGACGAACTTAATAATGCAGCAAGTTTGGGACTGAACCTGCTCTGTACGGGCCTAAATGGCAGCTTGGCTATGTAAGTGCCGTATATGGCCTTTGAACCTGATCTGAAATTAGCCTAAATGGCATTTAAAATTGGCTGTCAATGAAATTGCAGATTTGGCATATATATGTGTTGCATTTCAAGTGGCCTATATGGTACCACATACAGTTCATTTCAAGTCTGCTAGCACACAGCCACATACACACATTCAATGATTTCATTTGAACCAAGAAACACTTCGCATTTCAATGTTTCAGTGACATACAACCACACACGCATATACAATCTGCATGTTCTTGTCAAATGCAGGTTCAGTTCTTTCAATTGCAGCACGGCCACTGCAATCACGGCCACTGCAGCACACAGGTTCACAGTCACTGAAACAGAGCAAGCAGGGCCATTGCAGCACCACAGACAAACAGAGCAAGCTGGGGCGCGGCGCTCCAGCCGGGGTGGGCAGTCCTCCTGGGTGCGGCCGCTCAGGGACCTCCGGCGGTGGTGGGCGCTCTGGCGGGGGCGGGGCTGCCGGCGATGGGGGCACTCCGGCCGGTGCCTTCCTGCCGGGCGGCAGTGTTGATGGGGAAGAAAGGCACAGACGGAATCGGTCTGGCATCGAGCGCTTGTAAACTGAGGGCATCCACGTCCATACAGAGGTACCTGTGCCTGACAGTGGGCCTATCAAATTCGAATTCGTAGAAAATGGCGGGCATCAGAGAATACTAGAATTGTAATGGCAGATCTCAAAATACCCGAATTGTAATGGCAAATCTCCAACATCAAAAAAATGCAATGGCTTGAATCCAAAAACCCAACAAAACAAACCCTTGTCCCATTGGTCCGAGTTGCGAGTAGCAGCAGCATTCTACTTCCTACTTGTTCAGCGGCGTGGTAGGCTTCTTTGCGGCGTCGCCGGTCTTGGTCGAGAACCTGCAGTCCGACCCTCGCCGTCGCATTGATGTGTCGCGCATTGCTGCCGAGCTGCAGGTCACGGCAGGATGCTTCGATGCGCCTGCCGGTACCGCACGAACTCGCCTAGGCACACGACGAATTCGGATGCAGGCGACGACAGTAGATGCAACGGTGGCCATGGCAGAGGCGCACGGCAATGGCAGTGGCGAGCGTCACGCCGTGGCAGCACAGGGCCGAGCTCAGCATGGGCACCAACAGAGCTGCAAAGGGGTCACCTCCCCACGGTGTAGCCCACCCGCAGCAAGTCCGAGGCGGGTGGAGCAGAGCTGGCCGCGGCGGCATGCCCAGCCGCAGTGGAAACCCGTGGCAAGGGCGTCGTTCCCGGCGCGATGACGAAGCTCCCTTGAACCTCTGCGAGACCAAGATGGAGGGTATCACGACGGACCTAGAACGGGCGAAATGGTGGTGACTCAGGGAGGCAGAGAGCGGGGCTGCTTGCGGAGCTCGAGCCACGGCAATGGCGGCTGGCTGCTCAAAATCCGCCAAATTCATGGATTACCTTGATTTGTCTTGCAAGAAGCTGGCTCAGGGACGTTACTAGGGAGATTAGGGAGCCATGGCCACGAGGAATTGAAGAAACATGCAGCGAGCTCGATGAATTTTGGGATTGGAGCGGCGGAGGTCCAGGTGCTGCTAGCAGGTCACCGCCATGTGCCTAGCATGCATGTGCTTCCCCTACAAATCTTCGCACGTCCACCGAGAGCTGGCGTGACCTCGCAGTGCTCACCAATTACTCTTGCACGCACGTACGCGAGGCGGCGGCGGTGGCCCGACAGCAGTCACCTGCTCAGGCGCCCACGAGCCGCGGCGCCGGTGGATTATACGCACGCCTGTAGCAGCCGCGACGGTGATGCAGCCCGCCCACGCACGCTCGCACGCACCGCCGTGTGGCACGGCGGCCCACCTGTGTTTGCCTCGCACGTAAACTGATTTCGGCGGCACGTTCGTTGTAGCCATTGCCCTTCCAGGGAAGTTCAGCTAGGCGGCTGTGCCAGAGGGTTTTTTTGATAATTTGGTATAGCTACTGTCTGTATCCGGCTACCACCATGGCAGTGCCACATCGTATGCTGGTGGAGGCGTGGCAGGGTTTGGACTTTAGCGCACACTAATAATAGTTTAGTGATCTGAATAGTCGTTATTTTTAGTTTGGGGCGTAGATGGGAGCATCCTAAAAGTTTAAGGACCTGAGGTGTATTTTACTCTTTTTTTTATTAGATTCTATACCTACTTAATAAAGAGAAAATTTCCGTCGTTCATCCAAAAATTTCGTCCAGCCTTAGCTATACAGTCTGGCTGGATAGTACTCTGTATTAGAGTAGGAAAACACGTCCGTCGGTCATCCTTCTTCCGGCCTTCGTCCGTCGTCCAGCCTGCCTCCTTCGCTGCAAAATAGAGTCCGCGTCCAAAACAATTCCAAATCCAAATACAAGTCACCGCGTCCTAATTCCCTTGGTTCGCCAGCAGCCTGTGACTGCGTAGAGGAGCATCAGTGACGGTGGCTTGATGCGGTGGACTGCACATATGTGGAGCAGGTTGTTCCACGTTTTCGTGGATTTTTTTTTTCAAAATATGTCTCACGTAAGGATGACACCGGTGATAAAAAAAGAGTGGTGATAAAAAAGAGTGGTGAGAGTCTACATATTTTTTAGCATTTGCATTTAACAACTGGAATCTAAACAGCGTAATAGTTAAATTTTAACTATAGCTAATAGCCAACAATTTAAATTAAAATCAAACTGATCCAAATATAATTATACTCCTGTAAAAAAATCAAAGTTAAATATTCAAAATAACAAAACGTCTAACTAATACTTTTTTGAGCGTTGGCCAAGGCTCCGATGCCTAAGCCCAATAATAAAAAAAATAAAAGTTTGTTTTTATTTTTCTAAAATGAAGCATTATTTGAATAGTCATATTATGATACAGCTTCAATTTAAGTTAATGCTCAGTGGCATATCCATAGACATATGTTAGGAGATGCACATCTTCCTTATTTTTATACAAATCCAGTGGTGGAGGCTTAAGAGCCCTGGTTGACCCAATTTTACAATCGCCCCAGTTAGTTCTGGTCTCTCAAAAAACTATATTATGTATCCATGATAAATGTATTTGATATTATAGCATTTATACTATTAATAAAAGTTTTTGATAATTTATGATTTTATGGTCGATATAACTTTTTCCATTGTAATGCACGAGCAACCACAATAAGCATCATGCTAGGACACATATTTGCTATTGCCATAAGTATCAGACAATAAAGATAATAAATTGTACGCCCCGGTGCAACGCACGGGCATGTTTTGCTAGTAGACTAAAAAAAAAAAAAAAAAAACAAGATGTCGGTATTATTATTATTATTATTATTATTATTATTATTATTATTATTATTATTATTATTACTATTATTACTATTATTATTATTATTATTATTATTATTATTATTGATTTGGGTTACGTACACTACGGTGGATTCCAGAAACACCCGGTATATGGGCATGCGGCCCGAGGCCGTGGCGGCCCGTGGCCCACAGTTTTGGCCCGGCTCGAGCACGGCACGGCCGGTGACCACGGGCCCTGGCCGGCACGGCCCGAAGGACCAGGCCGTGCAGGCCGCACCCCAGGCCCGTGGCACGGCCCGATAAAAGTGACATGGCCTGCTAAGAAATATCCCTATGAGATATCTGACCCAACATGAAACAGCCCAACATCCAACATGAAGGCCTCTCTCGGCCTGCTAAGAAGCAAGAATAAAAAAAAGCAAGAAACATTTACATCCCCATCGGACTCGTAGTCTCGTTACATACCGTCCACCGCAACATCCCCAGCGCGACTCGCCGCCGCCGCTCCTCCTCGCGGTGCCTTCTCGGCCTGCTTTGCTCCCAACGGCGTCGCTCCTCTTCCTTCTCCAGATCCGGTGTGGGCGAGCTCGCCGGGCCGCCGCCGCCACCGCTCGCGCTTCCTCTTCCTCCTCTCCGTAGATCTCGCGTTGGCTGTGGCGTCAAGGCGACGGCGCCGCCGCCGTCTCCCCGGCTCGCGGCGAGGTAGAAGAGGTGGCCGGCAGAATTGCCCTCAGCTCGTCGCGAAGAGGTCGTCGGCTCGTCGGCGTCGTCGCCACCTCCGTGCCGCTCTCGGCGCACGCCGGCAAGACGGCCCGATGGCCCACGGCCGTGCCTTGGGCGATGGCGCGGCACGAGCACGGCGCCGGCACGCCCGCGGTCGGCACGGCGGCACGGCGCCCGCACGACGAGCTCCGGCACGACCCCGATGGACATCTAGGGCGTGTTTGATATAGGCCAAAAACACCGGCCAAAGGCCGTGGGATGCGGTGCCGGTGTTTGATAACACCGGCCCTGTTCCCCGGCCATGCCCTAGCGATGCAATTTACCTTCTCTCTCTCGGCTCGCGCCGCACGCTCCTCCGTTGCGTTCCTCCCTCGGCTGCTCTAGCGGCGCTTGCGCTCGCGAATCTTAGGCGTCGGCGGTGGCTCTCGGCTCGCGAGCGGCGACTTCCGCGCGCGCTTCTACCCGCCGTTGTCTTCCTCCCGTCTCCTCGACTCCGAGTACTTCTTCTCCAAACCCTAGCCGCTCCCGTCGAGTTACCGTCGACGAGGGGCGTCCGCTACCGGCGCGTCGGTGGGCTTCCCAGGCTTCCTCTCGTGTGGATCTGCGTCCAGCGGCGCGGCGCTCTCTCGCGGGCTCCGGAGAGATCGGTCTTCTTCCTCTTCCGCTCGCCTCTGGTGAGGCGGTCTTCTTCCTCTTCTGATCCGTCTCCGGTGAGGCGGTCTTCTTCCCACGGTCCCCGTTGGTCTGTGGTGAGGCCGGTGCTCGTGGATCTACTTCCCCGTCGAGGTCTCCTTCCTCCACCCCAACACCGTCTCCGGCTGACCCGAGGTGAAATCCACGATTTCTCCCCCATTTTTTTGGTTGCTTGGTCACTAGATTGGTCGGATCTGTGTAATGTTGATTTATTATACCCGATTATATCTCGTTAAGAAGCCGACCGGCCATTTTTTTGGCCCTTATCAAACACGCCCTAGTTGATTCATATCTGTTTATGCCTGATTCATGGCCAATGATGCTAAATAATCATGTCTGAGGTGGTTCCTGCATTTGTGATTGTTGTGTTTTTTATGGTGTTCATCGAGACCGTGGGAAACATCCATACCAGGCTTAACATGCCTTTCTACTTTTGTTGTGCCCGGGTATGGATGCTACCACGTTTTTCATGGATATCATGACATTTTTATTAGTACCTCCTCAAAATGCCACCAATGATGCTTATGTACAAATCTGTTGAAGTAACCTGAGGCCTGTTTTTATTGTAGCATGTGTTTATTTGGCCTATGATGCACCCTAAACCCTAATCTAAGGTGCCAAAACATGGTTGTTAATTATTGTTACTTGATTTATGTTAGTCATCAAGTGTTGAGGGACCATCCACAGGGCGCAACCATTAGCCTCGGGCTAATAGGATGGCATCCTCGTGGTTGGGCTTCTCAACACTCCATGCCCGATATGAGATATACCTATCATCTTTGAGGCCCCATTCTCCTTTCTCTTCTTTTCAAGCAATTTTTGTCATTATGAGGCCCCATTCTCCCTTCTTTTAAGACATCTGTGCACATCACAAGGAAACTGTACATTTTTGTTTGTATTGGTCTGTGTTTGTTGTCTGCATAGTTGTCCTAACCATGTTATAAGGTCTTGTGCCTCTCCCCATCTCCTCACTACTTCTCAAACCTTGCTAAAGTGAAAAACATTGAGCTCCTCACTTCTTGAGCTTAGAGGAAGAAGTGAGGGGCTCAATGTTCTTCTCTTTAGCAATTTGATACTACTTTGTTCCTATTTTCCCCTTTTTTTGGCCAATGATGCAGCTAGATGTGTTTGATTTATTGACAATTCCTATATAGGTTGATGGTCCATAGGGTTTGATTTATTGTCAATTCCTATATAGGCCTATGATACTTTGCAAGAAGCTTGATTTGTTCATTCATTCTGTTTTGTTGATGGCACATGGGCCGATGATACCGCACCGGGTTTGATTTAATGATTCCATCAAATTGCCGAGGCCACTTGTTTATTTTACTCGCACCCTCCTTTGTCACACCGATAGCCGAGGTCGGGAGAGAAGGTAAATTGCATCCCCGAGGCATGGTGGGGAAACGGGGTTACAAACCAAGATCTTGTTTGTTCATGCCTGCCATCAAATCTGGCGTGAGACATCATTCAATCTGCAACACCAAGCTCTAGTAGCTTGAGATGATGGCAAAGAATGATGTCCGCGTAGGAGTTCCATGTCGTGTATGAGTTATCATATAATGATGCTTTGCATTTTTGGCCTATGATGCAACCTTTACATGTTTGATGTGGCTTCATATTATCTTTTGCCATGAAACTAAGCCTAGTGGGCTCGCAAACCGAGTATAGTTGCAGCTCCTACTAGGGTTTGTTTCATGGCGAAGGAGATTGGTTGCCACCTTTTTGCTTAAAAAAGCTGAGGCCACTTTTCTTATTTGCTTCATTGGCCCATGATGAAATGAATGGCGGTTTGTGAGGAAATAGACATTTGTTTACATGTTGTTTATCGAATCACCTTGAAACTTGCATGCACAAGTTCCTCTTTTTTTTTTTCCTTGTGCTTTTCTTGAGTTCTTCAAAGATGCAAGTATCTTGGGGATTTCATGGGCCCCATGTGTTGTGAAAATCTGCCATATTTCCGAGGCCTATGATGATTTCATGGAATCGTCGAGAAACTTACATGCCTCACTTCATCTTTGCCGAGGGTTGTACGTTCCTCGATGATTCCATGGGCCCAATCTTCCCCCGAGGCTCTGAGTGAATCTTTTACAAACACCCCACAATTTGGATTGCTAATCTAGTTGTATGATCTAGCCCTTGACAATATGTAATTTACGGACAACTGCCACCGTTGAATGTACTCTGGTCAACTCAAACATGAAACTCAATGTTGAATTTCATTCCTATGCAAGCTGTGTTCCTTTTGATCTTGCAAAACATGTTCAAACATGGGGTTGGGCTCTGGCCGCATCAAACACCATCTCGGGATGGTGGTTGATGGCGGTTGGGGTTGGGCCAGGCCGGCCGGGGTGAATCGAACGAAGAAAAGCGTAAAAACAGGCTCCAGGGGGCCAAATGAATCAAACATGGCCTTTGGCCCATGGGAGCCGGGCCAAGGCTGGCCTGGGCCTGGCTCGCAGACCTGGCCGCCCAGGGCCACGATATCAAACACGCCCGTATACACTTTCGGGTGGTGTAATAATGTATCATTTTCTCTTCTCTGTCTTCTATTCTTTTTCCGCACTATAAGCGAGTGTGTGCCGCTTGAAAGGGGAAAAATAAAGGGAGAATTAGGTGGAAGGCCTTGGAAAAAAATTTGGTTTAGGTATAAGGCCTTTTTTTTCTCGAATTTGGCTGGAAGACCCCAAAACAAATTTTTCTTAGGTGAAAGGCCTTCTGTTCAATCTGTTAGCCCACTCTGTTAGTTTTGGAACTGTAGCTCTTGCAAATAGACCATTATACCCCTCCTCCACATCGACAGGCCAGAAGCACTCGCACGCCCGTACGGAAGAAAGGATCCGGTCCCGTGTCGCGCTTGCTCGTCCCTACCGCGTGGCTCTATGGCGGGGCGAGGCGGGCGTTAGCGGCGCGGGCGAGAGCCGGCGCTCCGCCTTGCGGGCACGCCGCTGCGGGCGAGCAGCTGCTCTGCCTCGCGTGCGCGCCCTGCGGAGAGCGTGAGCCGGAGCTGGCGCCCCATGGTAGCGGCCCAGAGCTCGCCGGTGAACAGCTGGAAGAGCCATCTCGGGGTTGGCTGCGAGCCGCGCCGCGCGCCGCCTCGGGGACAGCCATGAGCATCGCCAGGCCCTGCGAGCGGCCGCACGCCGCTTCGGAGTCGAGTAGCGCTGCCACAGCGGAGACTGTGCGGCTGCGGAGGGCTCTGGCAGTGCGGGCGCGAAACTCCGACCTCCATGCGGCACCACGTCCACGGACACAGACGGTCGCGGTCCGCCGAGAGCTCCAAGTTCGAGGGAGCGCGTCGGTCGACGTCCGTCGCGGCGTCGCGCGGCATGATGGTCAGGATCGGGAGGCTGGTCGAAGGGATCTCGGTCTTGCATAGCCCCTTACACGCAGATGCAAAACTCGACCAGGACACAAGCTAAGCGATGATGGCTATTCAGATTCAGATCACGGCATGGCGCAGCTAGCTTTTCGTCTCCATACATGTCCATGACGGCATGACCATGAGAGACAGTGACGCTGCAATGGATGGGCTTCGATTCCTTGGCTTGCGACCATCGTTGTCATCACGAGCGCAATCTTTAGCTTTTCCTCTCCATACATGTGTGATTATATATTTTTTGATAACATGTGATTATATATTGAATATAATATAAATATACATGTACTCAAAATATTATAAATAATCAGAATTCTGTTTTTTTCTTTTGACTTGAGGGTAAAATTGTCTTTTTATCTCTGCTACTTAACACCGTCAAGTGCTGAAATCCAACGCAAGGCCTTCCACCTAAGAAAATTTTTTCGGGGCCTTCCACCCAAATTCGAGAAAAAAAAGACCTTATACCTAAACCAAATTTTTTCAAGGCCTTCCACCTAATTCTCTCAAAAAAAACAAACTGGCCTGTGCACAAGCCCCTTGCACGTTGCAAATTGCACAGGGCCTTCTATGTTCCACTTGGGCCCAGGTAGGGATGTAGGGTGGGCCTCCACTCCAGCTTTTGTTGCCGCAATTGGGACTCAACGTATCTATACCTTCATAATAAACGTGACAAGTTCTGCCAATCTGGCGTCCGTCCGTCTGCCTGTTCCTTTTTAGGGGCTTTGGATCACCGGTGAAACACGGGTGAAGCACAGGAATCGTACCCTATGGGATTGATGACGTCACTGGCCTTTGGTTTTGCAGGAACTGAGGAATGGATGGAGGATAGGAATTTGTCTCACTGTGCACGCAGGAAAATAAAAATGAGGTTCGACTTCTTGGAAAGCACAGGAAACCGTCGGCGCTCGCCTGTGCTCGTGAATCGACCGCGCCATCGTGCCGGCCGAGGCCCTCCTTGCGGCGTACCGCCGCGTGTCCGCGCTCGCTGACGAGGCCGCGCCACCCGCAAACCCGGGTGGCGAAGGGGGAGCAGCAGCGGAGCAGGTCGAGGCGGCGGACAGGGCAAAGCGGTGGAGCGGGTCAGACGGGGTGAGGAGGCAGCCGCAGCGGACGAGAGCGTCGAGGTGCTGCACGAGCAGGCTCAGCCGGCGCGGAGCGAGGGCGGCGACCGTCGTTGGTGTGTGTGGAGGACCTGTTGCTCGTGCTGGTGCTCCGCGCGGTGAAGAACGGCGTCGCGGTGAGGGAGGTCCCGGCGGCGCGGCACGTCGGGGCGAGGTCGCGGATCAACGCGGAGTGAGGCGCTTGGTGCAGAGGACGGCAAGGCCGTGAAGCAGAGGCTGTCGGGGTCGAGCGCGTTCAGGCAGGCCAATGGTAGAGACGGCGTCGCTGGCTTGGAGGAGCAGCTCAGCTAGACGACCTCGGCTGTGGCATCGCAGACACGATGGCTGCGGCTGGCGCGAGCGGCGGAAGGAAGAGGAAGCAGGTGGTGGCGGTCCGGTGGATGGGGAAATCGATGGGGGCGCATGTTGTTGCGGTTTCTTTTTTTAGGCGGACTCGTCTGGCCTGGTGGGCTGGTATAGGAAAGATTCCTCTGGAATGAATTCCCTTCCTTTCCTGCGTGTATACCATTCCTACGTTTTTCCTTTCACATTCATACAAGCCAAAGAGGGCCTTAAACATCAACCACCTCGGGCAAGTAACACAAGTTGTGTGAGAAAAGATGCAAAATAAGGCAACGGCGCGGCGGACCATGCGACCACGGCCGTCTAGGCGTCATGCGCCGCTGCAGCCCTCCACCGCTCGCTACTTAGATCTCCGGAGAGGGTCATCGTACGCAGTCGAGAAAGTGGGGTGCTGCGCCTTCGTCGTAAACCCATCACCGCCTTGCGCCGCCGCGCGCCCCTAGGGGTGGGTGGCCGCTCCCGATGCCGGTGGGGATGTTTTTGGGTAACCCATACCCATATTCGTTAATTACCCATCTTACAGTTACCTGTTGGGTAATGCCCAATAGATGCAGGTAATCCAATGGGTGCATGCATGCAGTGAACAAGCCTCGCCAGCCGCTGTTAGCACACGAGCAGGTAATCCAATGGGCCGCTGCGTCGCTGCTAGTGGTAGGCGTACGCCACGGCGCTGAGCATCTCAAACGCGCACGCCACGGCCGCCGCGTCCAGCCGCCGTACTCGCCGCACGCCCGAGCGCCGCCGCCGCGGCCCTTGAAGGGGAAGAAGAGCTGCGGGTACGACGGCGTGGTGGTGCAGCTGAACTCCACCTCCCTGGGTGCTAAGCTTGACGCGGGGAACCTGCGGCAGGGCTGCTAGCTCATGGCGCGGCGGACGGTTTCCGTTGGGGCGGGGATCGAAGGCCGCGCGAGGACGAGGACGACCGAGGCGGCGTCGCCCAGGCCCGCTCCTCCGTACGAATAGGTAATACCTCTAATTATCCTACCCATACCCAAAACAAATGGCTAATCCAAACCCTTACCCAAACACTGTGGGTATGGATTTGGGTCCGGTGGCGGTTATCCAGTGGCATCGGGAGTGGCCGCCGTCGAGCGGCTCGGCCTCCACACAGTTAGTGCATCTGCAACTGCCACAGCTTGAGGCCGCTGCGTGCTGCCGTACTCGACGGTGCTTGACGGAGCCGCGGGCGTAAATGCCGCACGCGCACACCGGCGAGCCGAGTGCCAGAGCTACCCATATCGTGCCATGAGTGGCTGCGTGTGTGGAGTGGAAAGGACTGAGTTCCTCTAGAGTTTTCATTCAGCTTTTATTATACATGTATTTCCTGTCCAGATAATTCGTGACCGTAGGATTGAAATCAATGGCTGAGATTCACTTCCCATTAGGGTTTCTTGTGTTGTGCTTTGGGAAAGTCGAGTGGGCTTCCCCAGGAGACGCTTGGGCCTCTTGCAAGCCACAAGCACGGAGCAGGAGTTAAAAAAAAGCACGGTGTGGGTCTGAGGACCAATTTTAGGACACCTCTTCTAAAGGCTGAATTTAGTCCTTCTCCCTTTTCTTTTTCTAATAAAATAAATCTATTATATATATATATATATATATATATATATATATATATATATATATATATATATATATATATATATATATATATATATATATATATATAGTCGGGTGCACTTTCTATACACCTGCAAAGAACTACACCCACAAAGAGTATACTACCATCCTAGTGTCTCGCTGGTTAACGGGCTGACTGACCAACCCGTTTAATATTGTTTGCATGCGGCGAGGCCATCGGAGGTGCATGCCTCCTAGTTTTGTGGGGCAGTTTGTTTGTTTTAAATTGGATACTAATTTGTGCCGGTGCATGCCTCCTATAGAGTATAAGTACATATACGAATTAAAATGAATTGTGTACATTGCCAATTAATGAAATATTTAGGAAAAAAAATGACACGCTAGTATGCGTGCATACTTTTGACAAGGTACAAGGTAGTATTAGTACATACGTACATCACTAATTAGAGTATTCAGGAGGAAAAAAAAAAAAATGCACGCTAGTATATGTGCATACTTTTGACAGGGTAGTATTAGTACATACGCACATCAACAATTAAAGGAGTATTCAGGGGAGATGGCACGCTAGTATGCGTGCATACTTTTGACAGAGTAGTATTAGTACATACTGTATAATGTACAGGAAAATTGATATTCAATTATGCTGCATCTACAAGCTGACAAAAGTTATCTAAACTGAACATGTTACTACGAGACAGGTACAGCCATAAGTCCATAATAACCTCTGAACTTGCTATTCTATACTAGCTGCTTCAACGTGCCATAGTCATCCCTTGTATATTCGAGCCCTTCCTGAACATCATGATTCCAAGCCAATCAGAAAAAATAATCCTATGTTTAGGAGAAGTCATGTAGCCTCGACACATACCTCGATCAGCAAAATGAATCAGGTTATACTGTCAAATGAAAAATATCAAATGATACTCTGATCAAGTATCCAAACATACACTTATGTGAGGTATCTAAACATACTCATACTTGGAATAGAGTATTTATAAATACTTTTTGTAATGGAGTATATCAAATCATACGATAATATATAAATGTATGCAAGGATACTCTAACATGGGAAATTATTATATAAAAAGCACGACTCTCCTAGTCTACTTTGAAAGCAGTATCATCAAGACATTCTGTAATTTGAAACATGTATCTACTTGCACTGTAGTATTTTTAATGTAAAAAGTAGAAAGTATGAAATGATACTCAAATCTAGAACAGGTATCCAGTGATACTTTTCTTCTAAAAAGTATGGAATGATACTCTTATCTGAGATGCATATGAACATTTGAAAGAGTTCAGCTGGTCTTTGGCTAAAAGAAATTTTCTAATCATGCTACATGTAGTGAGGACTCTCACAAAAGCAGTGCAAGTTTTTTGAAAAAAATCTGGAGGGGCCGTGGCCCCTACAAAAGCAGTGCAAGTTAATGAGAATAATGTGTCAGATTCTATCTCTCGCTCTCACCGTCTGATGGTTCCATGCCACCGTTGTCGGCACCATCAAATCGTCTCTGCAGATCTTCAAATCGTAAGGTGCTCCGTACATTGATGAAAGATGCATCCAAATATGCAGGAAAGCAAGTAAATAATGATAACTCTCAAGAATCAAAAATCCGCAGGGTACTGCGCCGTGAGACGACGTACAGACCACGCCGGCGCAAATCAATTCGCTTAATGGGATGCAACTGCCGTACCTAGATTTCGCAACCTTTCTCAGTGGAGCCGGTGGGTAGTGCACGCCGGGCTACGATGCGACCCTCCTGGCCGAGACGGCACACGCGGTTGGTAGGCCACCGACGGCAGGGACGAAGGCTCGGGTCGGGGTTGTGCCGGCATCGTAGGGTAGGGGCGTGGACGCGAGCACGTCCGGCGATGACGTCGAAGCTGCAGTACCTTGATGTGAAGGCCGCGCGCAGATCCAGGTTGGGCCGCTGGCCGCGGAGGGGGGAGGCCACGTGCCGCCGGTCGGTCCGCCGCCGCACGGACCTCGGTTGTCGTGAATAAATGTGGATCCCGAATAAATGAGCTATATCGTTGATATCGAACGGCACTAGCTAAAAAATAGGACCTAATTTCATCCATTTATTAACGGGTCCACTCAATCCAGCGCCCGTCTGGTCTGCGGAGTAGGGAAACACGGTAGGTGCATCTGGGTGTAGTTACTTTCAGGGGGTGTAGGAAAAATTTTTTTAGTGCGAGCGCCCCTATATATATATATATGCGCTACACTAATTAGTCCCCTGTGACTGATTATTAATCAGTCACCGATCACCCCGGCCAGTCTGCGGCCCCGAGCCTGTCCGCAGACCGCTGGACCGCCCAAGCCACGTGACTGGATTTTTCTTTTCCCTCGGTGCCTGGATTTTCCAACCGACTTTTTTGTTTCTTGACCGGTTTTTTTTTTTTCGTGCATCGTTAGAGATGGTGTTTCTGCCTTTATTTTCCATCCAATTTTTTTTTTTTTTGGTTTCTGACCGGATTTTTTTTTTTCGTGCTTCGTTAGAAGCTGTGTTTCCAGCGGTTTCCGGTACATTTTCTTGTGTGTTTCCGGTACATCTTTTTTGGATTCTAGCCGATTTTTTTCCTTTCGTGCTTATTGCCCTCTCGCTTGCAGAATTGGCCATTTTTCTTTCTATTATACACCAGGTTCCTTGTGATGAAATATTTTTCAACAATAATATAATATTACTTTAATTTGATCGTTACAATCATATCTTGTCAACAATAATAGTGCGTGATGCCAATCACAAATGGTACTATTTGGGATCTGTAGGACCACTCTTTGGGCTAACATGAACTAAAAATATGCAGCAAAGAGGCAGGAAAGGAGATGGTTTATGAATTCAACGACCTGACTAGTTGAAAAGAAAAAATCCACAGCTTGCTGAGTGTGTGCTCTTGCGACCTGTACAGGTTTACTGAAAAGAGCATATATGCATTGTATTAGCAGCTATGAATTACATGATCAAACAAGCCATTGGAAAAAAAACAAGTTGACAGCAGATTTAGTTAACCAAAGTAACAGCTTGAATCTGAATGGAATTTTTTTCCGAGCACCTAGCATGCAACCAAAATTACTGAACCTCGTCACGCAGGAACACAACAGTACTTCCATGGTCTACATCTAATTTCAAACCCCGTGCCCTACTCTAGATGTGGTGTCTGCAATGAATTCCCCTGCTTTCAACACGCCTCCTGCATCCAACGCAATTGCAACAGGTTCAGGTAGTTCAGAGTTTCTTAAAATAAATCAAAGGAAAATTTGACCAACAGAAGTGTGATATAGGAAGATTAGAACAAAATTCACAAAAAAAACACTCTCCTTTTTTAACAGAAAAATGAATAACATAACATCAAGTCTTCAACACTCATATTGGCATGTACTGAATAGATGCACCAGAAAAACACTAGTAGTTTAGCAGCCTTGAAGCACACACGGAGTAAGAATATGACAATTATGTGATGCAATGCTAATTGGAAAAACTAACTCTGGCAAGGGTATGGTGATGGTGACATAAAAGCAGCTTACACAGATGTACAGTCACAAAATGAAATAAAATCCATCAACAAGCAACCTGCAAAAGGATAATTGGACATTGTTCTATCGAATATGTGTGTAGTCCTCATCATAATCTATGTAACCAATAACCACCCACATTAGAGAACTCTGTGTATTATGCATTGACAGACCAAAAACATGGCTCAATTTGTTGAAGATACGTCAGCCTCCAAAGACTACTATAATGGCAAAACAAGCGAACTCAATTTTATGGTAATATAAGAATGTTAGGTGAAACTGTTAATACACAAGTATGCCATACAAAGCTCTGGAAAAACAGAGGCATTTGTATGCATATAAATATTGGAAGATTTAACAATCGATGTGATAAAATGACCTCAAATATAGCCTCAATGCTAGTAAAATTCCAAATCTACAGCTCTAAAGATTTGCTATTGAAATATAATCAGGCATGACAAACCCTGCAGTTTCTAGAAGTTGCAGAGAGATCCAGAGGTTCAGAGCGGACTAGGTCTAGAAACCACAAAGAAATCATGGGTGTGTGGGGAGCTCAGGAGGGTCTGGAAACCACAGAGAAATCATGGGTGTGTGGGGAGCACAGGAGCTGCCGCTCAACATCATGGGTGGGTGGGCCAGGCCTATTTTTTTTAATCCTATTGCAATTTGTGCTCTGAACAGGTTCATAGCAACCTGTACGTAGCAATGAGAAAAATAAGTATTTAACCTAAAAATGACAACCTCACTCCTACAAGTAGAGCACTAATGCTAGTAGCTTTGCTCCCAGCTCCCACTGCGCTACATTGATCTTGCACTAAGCCTCCTCTTGCCGATCCATCTATAGGGACAGAATTTGCATGCAACAAAATATATCGGCCATGTCTCTAGAAAAACAACAAATTATAAATTAGAGATTAAAAAAAAGAGGAGCAAAGAGACATTCCTTGGCTTGATAAAGGATCTGCCTCAGTTATTCACCTCTGAATCAAACATGCCTGTGTCCGCCTCCAGATCCAGATGAGTCAGAGGAAACTGCATTCATCATACTTTGAACAAATCAGAGAAACCTACTATCATGTTATTTCCCAATCCCCAATAATCAGCACAATTGACTGCAATGCAAAAGTTTCCATATTCCAATGGAACTGATATACTACTTCATGTCCAAGCAACAGTTTTTTTTACTACTAATAGTGTTTCTCGGGCAATTAAATTATTCCGAATCATCAGTTTAATTATACAATCATACAAGATGCCAAAGCCAAAGATTAAAGCTAGCTTGGTTCATAGGGTCTAAAAAACAAAACAAAGATTCTTTAATATTTGCCATGCTTTTGTAGAATGCTACTGTGCTACTAATAATAAGGCCTAAAGCATGTGTGAGATTGCATAAAGCCATATAAACATGCAATGGTTTTCAATAATGATCAAACAATTGTGCTTCCCAGAACATGATATAAAACAAGGCATATTAGAGTACAACACCAGCCTTACCGTTACACTGCACCTCTATCAGAACAGGGGAAACAAAGCTCATGAGATGTAACAAGGACTGGTTAAGTAGCAAGAAACTTGGGAGGCATCCATGCTATATGTAACACATGATGCTAAAAATGGCATGGGTGATATCATGTTGTCTTAGGTGGACTCTCGCAAAAGATCAAGATCGGGACACAATTTTTTTATCCAGATTAATTGATGTTTCACCTGATGCTGAGTGTGGTGTGGGCCATGTGGCCTGTGAAGCAGTGATTTGAATAAAAAAGGAATGGAAATTGATTCGAATATGGGATTTACAAAGAATACATGTACTAGCCTGCAAACAAGCAAGCATGCATGGTGGGATACTACACACCATGACGGAGTCAGGGGAAAAACTCGTATTTTAATAAAAACAAGAGAATAAAATAATGTTTACCATTCTAATAATCTAATGATACAGAAAAATCTGCACTAGCCGACGGATTTTCCACCTAGCTCATATTTATTACTTAAGGATCAGAGTGCAAAACTGGATGATGATGTTGAGAGGGCTAATTGGAAACGCAAGTACACGAATAAACTGGATGATGATGTTGAGAGGGCTAATTGGAAGATTTTGAGACTTGTATCTGAGGACTCAACTGTGCTGCTGATCGTTGCTCGGTGCCTGCAGTTGGCTCACCGTCGTCGCCGTTCTAAGCACACCAGCACGGCACAGGGAGGGATAGTGGATAAGAAGGAGGCGCAGGTGACCGCGCCCAGTGCTATAGAAAGTTATATTTATATGACGGGTACAAGGGCTGAAAGGGGAGTTATTTGATTTATGGCTCCTGCTCCTGTGTTCTGTCCCTGACAAGTTCCTACCCATTAAAATGCAAACTGCAACCCACCTAAAACCTCAAGCAACAGAGTGTTTCCATAAAACAAAACGTCATCAGACATATGTAAGATAAAAATGAACTTAATAATGGTCTGGCGGGGTAGGGGGTGGATTTAGACGAGAAAGTTACCATTGGCACTAGTTGCAATTGCTGCCGCAACAGAAAGCGAGTTATCATAAGTTCATAACAGCTCCTCATATCTGCCACATCCTATCAAAGAAAGCAACAATTCATATCAAAACTAGGAGGAAGCAAACACATGATTTAAAACAACAATACAAGTAGTTGTTCATTAGATTAAACAAGAAAAACTAGAGAAAGAAGAAAGGAGATCAGGTTTCGCACATGATGACTGAAAAAAATAAAATGAAAACAGGTATTAAGATGCACAACTAAACTGTTGGCTCCTCTTCAATCCTCACTAACCTGTAGTAATCTGTGAACGATAAATATAAATAAGGTATATCTAAATAAGCTAAACAATCTGCAGGCTCATTTGATGCAACAAGGAAAAGCCAGAGAACAAAGTACCCAAGGAAGCAGAGAACAAATCTGAGTGAATATATGGGCAATCTGGACTACCAAACGAATTGAAGGGCATTGTTAGTTCTTTCTCACATCTGCACAAAATCGTCATATCTGTGTTCAAAATAAAAAACTGGAATAATAAATGAAGAACCTTCTAGCTGAGCAATCATGTGGTTCTGTTGGCCGACTACTTTGGCAGATACAATCTCCAATCTGCACACATAGGAAATTCATTGGCGGAATAAACTTATGGATCACAGAATCAAAGAGGAAAACTAGCAAACGAAAATCACTACTGGAAGCCAAATTAATCAGAATGGTTAAATGGAAACCTATTGGCATCTAAATCTAATAGACATTAGTACTGGAACAATAAATGCCATGCGTAGATGGATAAAAATGTAGCCCCACATACAGATCATATAATCCATGATGTATTTAAACCCTAATTGAAGCAATCAATTGTGTAGGAACCTACCTAAAATTGATGAAACACCTGAGATGTACGGAGCCCTTGGTAGTAGCATGGAACGGATGACGGCAGAAATTGGTCTGCTCGCCATGGGCGTCGCGGGGAGATATGGACGCGGCCCACGCCCACCACCACCTGAGGGAGGTCTGCCGCTGTCCTCACCACTCTAGTGCCCACGGATCTCATGGCACCTAGGCACGCGAGTGGATTTGGAGGCGCATCCAGATGGGGATTGCCTCGATCTGGTGGAGAGGAATTTGTGTTTCAACCGGAAGATACGATACGAGGTGTGCAGGCGAGCGAGGCCGCCCAGCGGCCGTACATCAGCGAGGAGAACGGTCGCCGCATATCCTGCACACCACTGCCGCGGCGCCGTACGCCGCCGAAGATGATGACCCGCAGCGCCGCTGCCGAGGCTGCCGCCGGGGTTGCAGAAGCAGCGGTAAGGCGTCGGCGGTCGCGGAACCCGCCTGGGCTGGGCTGGGCTGGTGCGGCGGTGGGCGAACGACGAGCTGGGCGAAACCGGGGCGGCGAGCTGGGCGAAACCGCGACTCCTCCCCCACGAGGAAAAACTCCACATTCCCCCCCAACTATCACCGAAGTTCACTTTTCCTCCCCTCAACTCAAAAACCGGGTCAAATCGCCTCCTCAACTTTTCCAAACCATGCAAATTACCTCCCTCGAGCGGGGCGGATTTGCTACTGATAACCGCGGTTTGCTACAGTGCCAGCGGGTTTGCTGCAGTAACAGTAACTTTGCCTTTTCTTTTTTAAAAAAATTCGGTTGAATCTTTGAAAAAATCATATTAAATCATAGAAAAATCATAAAATAAAAAAATCTAATTTTGTTGGACTCCACATGATTAGATCTACACAGTGACTATATAATATGATATGCTTTAGTACAAAGTTTTTTGCTACGAATGTTTTGTCTTTTTCTTTTATATTTATTTGGCTAAATCTTTAAAAAATCATAGTAAATCATAGAAAAATCATAAAATAGAAAATCTAATTTTGTTAGACTCCACATGCGTATGTCTACACAGTGAATATATAATATGATATGCTTTTGTGTAATTAATTGAAATAATTAAGTAGCGTCAACTTCTATAATTATTTTGTTGGACTAAAGCATACCATATTATATATTCAATGTATAGATCTACTCATGTGGAGTCTAACAAAATTGAATTTTCTATTTTATGATTTTTCTACGATTTACTATGATTTTTCAAAGATTCAAACAAATAAATAAATAAATAAGATAAAAAACTTTCAGTAAAAAAAACTTTATACTAAAGTATATCATATTATATATTCATTGTGTAGATCTAATCATGTGAGTCTAACAAAATTAGATTTTTTTATTTTATGATTTTTCTATGATTTACTATGATTTTTCAAAGATTGAACCTGATTTTTTTAAAAAGAAAAGGGCAAAAGTTACGGTTACTACAGCAAACCCGCTGTCACTGTAGCAAAACCGTGGTTACTGTAGCAAATCCGACTTCAAAACCGCCGAGGGAGGTAATTTGCATGGTTTGGAAAGTTGAGGGAGGCGATTTGGCCCGGCTTTGAGTTGAAGGAGGAAAAGTGAACTTTCGCGATAGTTGGCGAAAGGGAAAGTGGACTTTTTATGATAAAGAGGAGGCGGCGTGGGCGCGGGGAATCCGGCGTGGGCGCCTCCCGGTTTGGCTCGGGTCGAACGATGTGGCTCGGTGATTGGGCTCGGTGACCGATTATTAATCGGTCCCCAGAGGAATATATCTATACCTACTAATAAAGAGAGAAAATTTCTTGACTTTTTTTTTCCGTCTGCCTACCTGATGTCCGCTTCCTATGGTACGCGTAGGAGTCCGAGTCTCACAGGACCGCGAATAAAAACCAAATCGATATAACCATCCATATCACCCGATTCTGGGCCGTCCGATAGCGTGGCCAATGGTGGTGATGCGCTCCTGCCGCGAGCAGTGGGGCAAGGTGGGCCCGGTTTGTGTCGGTGCATGCAGGAGTAACTCTTTTTGTTCTCGTGCTCCACAGTCCACACCATCCATCTCCTTAATTCTCTGAATTTCTTGATACTGGCCGGGACTACAGGCCACCCACGCCCTACCATCTGCATGGAACCATGCAGATTCATTCCAGAGCCTAATTACATCTTACATAACCATATTTTACATTATCTCTTTGGCTGTAAATTCTGTATTAAACGGGTGTAAATTGACTATTTAAATGAAGTGGTAAAAATTACTCAAACAATTATGTGTTCAATTTTTTATTTGTATTTCTTCTATGTTAAATTTGGTATGATCATCTTTCAATTTGCCTTACATAGAATAAATTTGGAAAAAAAAAAATATTTCTTCTCTGTTTTCTTTGTTTTTTAATTTGACTTTTTCCTATTTGGCTTCAATTGAAATGATATTGAATTTGCAATTTGGCTTTTTATTTTTCTATTTCTATTAATTTGTTTTTTATTTGTTATCTTTTTTTGTCCCTTAGATATGAATCTTGGGGGTAATGAAATTCAAGTATTTTCTAGGCTCCTCGACACCCGATTCCTCCTAGATGCTAAATTTTGGTGTTTTAAAGGTTGCTTTGTCACCTGGGTGATAGGAGGATGAAATTCACCCGTGTGAGAAATAGACAAACCCAATTGTGAGGCCAGCAAACAACTCTTACCGGCTCGTCGGCTAGGTCGCTGTAGATACGGGGGAGGAGATACGGCCGCGAGAGATTGTTGCATAGGAGTCGATTGTCGAAGCTGAGCACACACATATTGCCAAGACAAAAATCATGGGATTCAAGGCCACCGCTTAGAAAACCAAAGGGATTCAAGGCCACCACCAATAAGAACAAGAAAATCGGACCAAATAAACACCAGATCGAGGCAACCAAAGATAAAATCAGACCAAATTGAGGACAAACAACCCAGACCTGCCGCATGGACCACGGGCGCGGCCGAAGTCCAGTTTGTCCCCGATGGAAGCAAATACCAGTAGAGGGACGCATGGGAGAGGCAGCTCTGAAGATGGTGGCGCGGAGAAGGATACAAATAGAAGGAGGAAAAAGATATTAGTTTTCTCTTTGATCAGTTGTGAATAGATTAAAATAAGTAGACATGGTTTACTTTTTGTCAAAATCAATGACTATGCAGAAAAACCAATCATTTGGTTGGCTTCACCATGGTCTATGTTCACCTTGATTTAAATTTTCGACTTGACACGGATGCTTATATTTTCCTTGATTTTGTTACAGAATTTTAGGTGCAAAAATATAATAACTGAGGAAGAGGTCAACAACATAAAAAAATAGAGACAGTTGCAATGCACGGGTATTAATAAAGCGAGAAAAATTTCCGTCGTCTCTCCCGAGCCTTCGTCCAGACCCTCTCACGCCCTCCCATCGTGCGGCCTGTTGGAAAATTTGTTACAAGCTTAATAGGACGTTGTACTGTATGTTACTATTATTAACAACATTAATCTATATGTACATTGTCATTATAAAACAAATATGTGTAGATTTTAAATTTTATAGAAACAATAAAAAATAAATAAATACATAAAGTTATTTCAGTCCGTGTTTTTCATAAATGTTTGATATATGTTTACTCCCGTTGCAACGCACGGGCATGTTTCCTAGTAGAATACCTATATATATATATATATATATATATATATATATATATATATATATATATATATATATATATATATATATATATATATATATATATATATATATATATATTATCTAATATTAAAATCTAGCGCTTAGGCCTTTACAAGCTACGACAAGAACGACTCTCGTTGTAACGCACGGGCATATTTGCTATATGGATAAAAAAAAAAAAAAAAGTCTATACACACCCCCACCTATGTGGGGTGGACTACATAAGATCTCAACCTATAAAACGGTATATATCCAAAACCGGTGAAACTATCCCTAAAACAGTTTTAAAAAATCATAGAAAAATCATAAAATGGAAAAATTCAATTGTGTTGGACTCCAAATGAGTAGATCTACAATAATGAACATTTAATATGATATACTTTAATACATAGTAAAAAATGGATCTATAAAAGCCAAAGTGAACTAGAAACGGAGGGAGTATAACATTTGCTCTCTATTCAAGCAAAGCATCTTATGCCCTATACGAACTTTGCTCTCCACCGAAGCAAGCACCTAGTGGCTATATCAAACTTGTCAATCACTCGACATTACGAGTATTATATATACCAACACAACTGCAGCAGCAAGGCAACACCACATGCTGTGATTGCCCAGTATAAAAATGAGGCCAATGCCAATGATAACCGTTGCCGAACCTGGCGGGGGCAACCTGATGAAAAACAAAGGTACCTTGCGTACATTTTCTTTGTCTTAAAATTATTCTATGTCTAGGGTTTTTCAAATTTTATTTTAATAAGTGTACAATTTTTCTTATAATATACTGGGTGTGTGAAGCACCTAATTTAGTTTCGGTACCTACTAGGTGAGACTCGTTAATCCATTGTCGTGCAGCCACTCGGCCCGTTTGGTGGAGCTCTCACCAGCTCTAGTATTGTTTGTTTATCCTTCTCTGACGCATTCACTCTTCATACACTGTCCACTGCTCTCTCCGTCCTTTTTTTTTTTGTCTTTAGAGAAGCGTGTTTGTGAGTGAAACACCTTCTTCTGAGACAAAACATTTAGAGACAAAGGGAGTAGAGTTTTTTTAATCTCCACTCTCTCCACCTTTTGAATGAGTCAGTGGAGCAGGTGGAGCTAGTTTTTTTTTTTTCCCTCCACCTGCTCTCACTGGCTCTATGAGAGGAAATATGAGAAAGACAAACTACTTCTGTAAGAAGTGCATAAACAGTTAATGCGTTAGAGATGTTGGAGCCGATGGGAGCCTTACAAACACAGGGCCTTAATGTTGCGCATACGTATACGGATGTGAATGTAAATATTTAGGATAACATGGTCGCCATTCCGCCATGTCTATGCACCGATCTTCATAATAACAGTAGCAAGGTTTCTTGATGATATATCGGTGGGACCAACTTTTTAGAATCGTTTCTACGTTTTCTTACTGCAAAATTTCAGTTCAGATATATCAGTGGGACCAACCTTTTAGAACCATGCCTGCTCCTCGCTGTCTCTCTTTCTGTTTTTCACGTGTACGTATGGCCTTGAATCCGGTGACTATATATTGTCAATGTGTTTTACCTTGTCTCGTGCTTGAGGCACCTCGCCATCTAGCTGAGCAAGGCGTGTTTTGTAACTTTGACTCTTACTTCTCTTAATGTAAAACGTGTTAAGCACAATAGAAAATATAAATCCACACAAAAAATCATTTAATCAGGTCACATAAATGCGGTAAGACCCGTAGGAAGGTACCAATTTTCAATACAGGCCATGTTGCCTCATGGTGTCGATCAATTGCCCAAAATCACTACCGGATCCCATTGATTTCCCCGTGAGGCCAATGCTCACGGGAAAGGCCCATTTCCACACGGGAAAGGCTATCCCGTGTTTTACACCTGAGAAATCAATGACGGAAACGAAGTGGCCGGAAATTACTCTTTCCCGCGTGAGCACGAGTCTACACACGGGTAGCCTTTCCCCGTGATCCCATTTACCACACGGGATAGACTTAACGGGGGCCCGTTAGCGGGGAGGTGGTGTGTGGAACCCGTTGCGCCTACGTGTCTGTTACATAAAAACGCCCGTTTTTGGCGATATCCCGTGAGCATAACGGAGTGGCTCACGGGATATCTAGGGTCTTTCCCGTGAGCCTGGTTGTGCTCACGGGATAGATTTGGCAGATTTCCCGTGAGCCCCCCGACTCACGGGAAAGTCTTGGCCTCTTTCCCGTGAGCAGCACACGGGAAATTATGTTTTTTTTTCTTTTTTTTTTGTTCCAGCACATTATTGACACACATAAATATATATATACATACACAGATTGCATAATATCCATAATACCACATATATAGCTCGATAAATCCATAATACCACATATATATTACATAACATCCAACAAAGTCACAAGTTCAACCACGTACATGTCCATGAGTGCAACCACAAGTTCACAAACTCACATAAAATCCAAGTTCACAAGTTCAAGTGCACAAGTTTTCAACCTAAATCATGACAAACTTACGGCCCACGGCCTCCAATCTTCACAACTTGGCGTTCCCAAGGGTCCCGTTGAGATTGGGTCGGAGTTGGGTTCGAGGCTGAGAATTTGCCTCGCACGTAGGCAAAGATAAATAGTTAGAAATTTGTGAGACAAAATTCAAGATAGAATCTATTAACTTGAAAAAAGAAGAGAAATAGTTAGAAATTTCGGCAAAGACCTCCCCTCGCACGGAGGGCTTTCCAACCTCAAGAAAACAACGGCTCGATGGCCGACAACCACATGTTCACGTGCACATCTCATGGTGCATTCAAAACTCCGCATCATATCCATTCACATTCATATATGCATATTTCGAAAGTTACGGAGACAAACTCACGGGAGAGGCTCCATGCGGTGGAGGGAAGATCGACGCCGGTGACCGTAGACGGGCGGTGGGACGAAGACGGGCGGTGGCGGGAAGGCGATCTCCGGTGGCAAATGCACACCAACCTGGCCACCAACACGCTGGAGGTACGCTAGGAGAGCTTCCATGCTCTTCGTCGCTGCTCCGCCCTCTCTTGCTCGCCGAGCCCTCTCTTGCTCCGCGAGCCCTTGCCGCCCCCTCTCCTCGGCCTCCTCCCGCCGCTTCCTCTCTTCCTCTATCCGGGCCTATTTCAACACAAA
This sequence comes from Hyparrhenia diplandra, assembly GCA_015847255.1. NCBI lineage: Eukaryota > Viridiplantae > Streptophyta > Magnoliopsida > Poales > Poaceae > Hyparrhenia > Hyparrhenia diplandra. The sequence continues at coordinate 174,958 of JADLZK010008595.1, read as the reverse complement.
GTTAGAACACGGAGAAATAGTATTCAACGATAAATGAACCTTAAATAAAAATATATAAACCTCAAGTCCGAGATCCGTGGCACAGTAAGTGGTTGGCCGCTCGCGTATCACCGGGCCTCCCGAGCGTGATCGGAGCTCGGATAGCCTCTTTGTGTTGTGCGGGTTGATAACGCTATCACCTATGTAGTACCGCCCGTGCTTCTTGCCTCCTCCGGCGATCATGGCGATGTCCCCTCAATGTCGTGGCTGCGGGGATCGAAGCTTTCTCCATACACCTCCCTCGCGACTTCGGTGTACCTCTTGATCTTGTCGTAGGCGGTCGGGTTGGTGTAGGCTTCGGGCCCACCTCGGGGTTGAAGACGACCGCGGGATCTTTGTACCTGCCCGTGTGGGAGTTAGCAAAGGCCTCGAAAGGAAATGATTTGCGTGCCATGTTCTGCTCCCCGTGTGAGAAGAAGAAAAAGTAGCTACAATGGTAAGAAAGTATTGAGTTGCACATCGGAAAAATAAGAATTGGATAACACTTACATATCTAACATGGTAGGTCGCGAGATTAAGGTTGCCTTGATGGTGTGGTACACCCGCATCATGGCACGCCGCTCCCCAGTACTCTCGTTGTGGGTCTCCTCATAGTTCAGATCGACCCACTTGTCCACCAAGCTCCCAAAGAACCTATGGTTCAAGCACCACCCCTAATGACCTACAGGGATACCAAGTATAACACGATTATAAAAATCACAATAAGCATAATTAAACTTAGTATGAGCATTCAATATAATTTACCTCCATGTATTGTTCTTTGGTCGATTCGGCGTTTTCCATTCGTGCTTTTGGAGCCTTCGTTCTCCTTTAGCGTACCACGCATCACTCGACGGCATTGCCACGTGCCTCGTACCACATGTCCGCCACATGCTTGAAACAGGCGTTTAGAGCCACTTCCTCCGCCTCGGCCTCGTATCCCTCCTCGCACTTGAAGTATTTACGCACATAGAAGCAATGTAATAAGTCATTATTTCTAACATTAGAATTTGGAGCGATGTATTTGTACAAAGGTCGACATAAACTTACCCAAAACTCTTTGACCACACGAATGGCCTTGTTAGCATATTTCATGCCATCCTCATCATAGTTGTCCGTAAAAGTCCACAGATCTTGGTGGAACGACGTGACAGATACTCTTCTCCGCCGATTTTAACAAGGCCGGGGTAGTGCTTCCTCACCGAACACCAAGAATGCCGGAGGGAAGGCGTCCTTCAACCGAGTTCGCGGTGACAACAAAACCCCCCCAAATGATCAAGAATAACTATTAGTTCCTATTACGATTGTGAAACCCGAAAAATAAGAAAGTAGTGCTAAAGTGTAAAAGTAAATTACCTTGGTTGTGATGGTCTTATGGTCGGTTTCTCTCCTCACGGCCGACGATCCGGAGTCGGAGGGGCATCGCAAGTAGACACGCCTCGGCGCAGAGGAAGAGGAACCCCCCTCCCGAGGATCCCCTCCCGTACCCCGGCTAGTCCCCTCCTCGTGGTGCGACACCGAAGTGGTCGGCGTGGTGCGACGCCGAGGGGTCCGCGTCTTCGCGGCGCCCGAGAGGTCCTCGTCCTCCGCCTCCTCCTCCTCCTCCTCGTGCACCACCGTGGTGGCGACGGTGGTCGGGGTGCACGACGCCGCCCGCCCCTACCCCGTACCGTGGTGGTGGCTCGGCGCTCGGCCGTCTTGCCCTTGCCCTAGCTCTCGGATACACTTTTTGAATTTCCCCGCCCAACCCGGTTATTTTCTTGAGGACATTCGCTCGAGGCATCTTTTTAATGACCTGTAATTAGATGTATATAATTAGTAAAAATGCAAAATTAAATAAAACATAGTTATAAAGAGATGAATAATCAATAATCGTAACATAGTTATAAAGAGATGAATAATCAATAATCGAACATAATTATGAAGAGATGCATAGTATTACATGTATTAGAAATAATCTTCATCCCCGTCACGATTTCGCCTTTGCCGGATCATAATCCTCATGATCACTATCATCCATGTCTACGCCTTTCCAACATATGAAGATTGGCGGGATCCATGGGAGGAGGAACGACCTCAACACCGCATTTGTCCTTAAGTAATTTTTCAAGTAACTGTAAGTCCTTCGCATCTCGAACCTCCTCCCCTCATCATCATCAACAACACTTTCATTGTCTACTTCCATTTCGTTGGGCCCGGTTATTTCTATCACAAATTTACCTTGTAGCCCATCTTCTTGGAAGAACTCTCCCTCATATGTGTTTGCATTAAAATGGTAATCGCCCCTTTGCTTTGGCACGGGTAGTCTACCGTGGTGGCAATACCTTCTCGCACAACATCCCAACCCTTAAGCCGCCGTCGTCCCGGCAACACCATGGGAGATAATAAACTTGTGTGGCATGTTGAGCCACAATGTATACATCATCTCCGGCCATCTCGTGAATCTTGTCGAATCCAACAATCCCAAGTTGTTCGAGGTCCGAATTTGTTATTTCAGGATCGAACCAATGGCACTTAAACACGACGAGAGCAAGCCGCTTTAGAGCCGGGAAATTGAGCTCGTATATTTCTTCAATTCTTCCATAATAACCTTTAGTGCTAGTTCCATCATCACCTTTAGTGAAAACTCCGGTATTTGTGGTTTTTCGGTTTTGGTCGATTCTCCTCATAGCTAATTGTGTGGTACCGATATCCATTCACGCCATAACCGTAAATGACCTAACCCTTGTCTCAAAGCCATTGGCAACCTGTATGAGCTCGGGGTGCATACCCGGATCGGCTCTGGCTCGCAAGCTCAAAGCGGGATAAATGAAATGAGACACTTCGTTAGCATATCAAACGAGACGTTATTTAACACGAATTGGGCCGATTACTGGCGTTTGAACCAACTAATGAACTCGGGTTTTCCATTGCCGGACCCTCGTCTAGCGGGCGTCCAATTCATGTGCTTCAGGCGACGTTCGTTGACGCGAGAATTGCCTTTTAAATTTCCTATACAAACGAGAGACAAAAGGGTTGGATGCGGGATATTAACTACTAGAAGACAAGTAGTTTCTATGCTTAGAGTTGTGACTTCATCGTATGTAAGGAAGCACTTCGTCCCGGTTGAAAAGTATATAATTCATTATCTTGATCCACTCAATTTGTCAACATCTTTATTTTTGAACCACTTGCACGCCCTAATTCTCCTTGGAAAAGGCCGAGGGTTGATTCATTTTCATCAGCATTGTAACGAGGGGGGTGGATAATGCGAGCTAGGAAGGTTGTCACCATAGTATTTTGATGTGAAGTCTGACACCTCCTGCCGAACCTTTGCTTCTACGATGGAACCCTCAATCTTACACTTATTTTTTACAAATCGGCCCGAACATGCTTCGTAACTCTCTCAATAGCATAGCACCAACGAAACTGTGCGGGGGCCGCCAACCCTAGCCTCATATGGAAGGTGCAAAATCAAATGCACCATCGGAACGAAAGAAGCTTGGCGGAAATATCTTCTCCAACTTACGACCAACACAAAAGCCAATGTTTCCATTTCTTCTAGTGTGGTCCGAGATACCTCTTTAGCACAAAGGCGCCGAAAGAAATTGCTCAACTCTGCCATCACATGCCGGACATGATCGGGGACATAGCCTCGAAGCATCACCGGAAGAAGCCGCTCCATCCATATGTGGTAGTCATGACTCTTGAGCCCATTGATTCGCATAGTAGATAAGTTCACTCCCTCCTCGATTTTCTTTGCATACCCATCGAGAAACATTAATTTCTGAAACCATTGCAAAGACTTCCCTTCTTTGGGGCCTGCTCAACACGTGTCGGCCTTAGGTTTTTCCATCTCTTGCCATTGCTAGGAGGCTTCATTTCTTGCTTCGATTACGTCACACAACACTCGCCGGATCAATTCTAGCCTTAACGTTGTCCTTTGACTTGGCCGTTTCCATGAATGTTCCAAGAAAATACTCGAGATGTTCTTTTCAAAGATGCATTAAATCAAGGTTATGTGGAAGAAGAAGGTCATCATAATAGGGGAGCCTCTCTAATCCTGACTTGTGAGTCCATGCATGATCCACGCCATAACCCACAAAGACACCATTTTCATCGACCACAAGAGTCTCCACTTGAGCACGTACCTCGGCGGATGTCATCATCTCCGGTTTTGGGTCCGTAACTTGGAGACCTTTCGTAAAAGTTCTTCTTGTCTAGCCCGAATGCATGGTCGGGAGGGAGGAACTGTCGATGCTTGTCGAACGCAGAGAATACTTGCCACCCTTCTTCAACCGGGTGAACCTTACGGCCGCCTTGCATATTGGGCAAGGGAACTTGCCGTGCACACACCAGCCACAATGAATATCCCATACGCCAAGAAATCATGCGGGGAGTAGTGGTACCACACGTATATCCCGAAATTTCTCTTCAAAGCTCTGGTCGTGCGTCCAAAACCCTTCATTCCAACCTTTGATCAATTCATCAATCACAGGCTCTAAGAACACACCCATTTTATTTCCCGGGTGGCGGGAATTATCAAAGACAAAAGAATGTTCTTCTCGTTGAAAGCGGACGCCCGAGGGGGAGATTCAAATGGGATAACGAATACAGGCCAACAAGTGTATGGGGCAGCCATCATTCCATAAGGATTGAACCCATCTGTTGCCAGCGCAACACGCACATTACGAGCATCCATAGCTTTGTCAGGATGAATATTGTTGAAATGGGTCCATGCTTCGGCATCGGATGGGTGTACCATCTTATCTGGATTGTAGCGACGCCCATCTTTGTGCCATGTCATCTTTGCTTTCGAGACTCCTCGGTCATGTACATCCGTTGTAACCTAGGTGCAAAGGGAAGGTACCGTAGGATTTTCACGGGGATCTTAAGCTGCCTCTTCTCACCGTCTTCACCAGGGTCTACCTCTATGTACCTGGAGGATTTACACTTTGGACAGTGTGTATCATCTTTGTAGTCTTTCCTAAATAAGACGCACCCATTCTCACAAGCATGTATCCGCTTCGTAAGGCAACTTGAGTACCTTGAGGACTTTTTCTGACTCGTACATGTTCTTTGGCAACACGTGACCTTGCGGAAGCAAACCCCCAAAGACCGTCAACATGTCGGTGAAGCCGTCTCGACTAATATTGCATCGGGCCTTCAAGTCCATAAGGCGTGAAATGGCATCTAGTTTGGAGACCTCACAATAGTCATGAAGGGGTTTTGTGCCGCCTCCAACATGTTATAATAGGCCTTTGCGGTTTCTTCTTAAAGCTCCTCCTCCCCTCATTCCCAAGTCCTTGCTCAAAGTTTCCGGCATGAAAGTCATCTACCATGTCTCCTATCCCGGCATCAGAAGCAAGATCGTCGATGCGTTGCCTCACGACCTCGTCTCTCATACGCTCAGTTTCACCATGGAAGACCCACCGCTTATAGCCATCCGTCCATCCAAACTTGGGAAGATGTTTAGACATGTCCTCCTTACTTTGCCTTTTTTTATTGTCACAATTCTTGCATGGACACCAAACCTTACTCGCACCTCGAGCATTCTGAAATGCCTTCTCGACGAAAGCACCGCTCTTCCTAACCCATTCAGGGTCATAATCTCCAAAACTCCTCCAACCGTTGTATATCCACGCACGGTCATCCATTCTCTATCATTTCAGCGAGAATATAAGAATGCAGTGCATCTACACAACGATCCTACCATCTAGTAGGTGAAGATAGGTCCTAATCCCACCCAAGGATGCGTAGATGAGGTCAGTTCCATGCTCCACTCCTATCCGGACAGGTATTTCGGCAGCACCTCCCCATTTGTTCTCCGAATACACGTCCCCCGAGAGGGGAGTTGTGTATTCGAAGAACAACGGGAGATGCCTTCTTGAAACTCAATCGAGGCAGTGGAGCATGGAAACGGACCTCATCTACGCATCCTCGGGCTGTCCAAAACGTGGACAATTCGAAAGCGGATACGGTTATAGGTATGCGGGGATGCGCATACTTCCAACCGTATCTCTTTTAACGGGAGACGCCTAACGAAGGCTGCGCGCAATCTAGCTACGACCATGGCACGGAAGGAAGGGATATACCTAGGGTCGCGGTGGAGTCGGACTACCCGACGAGGAAGAAGATCGGGGGCCGCCAAGGGACTCGGCTCGACAGCGACTCGCCTCGGGAGGGTTCCTCTCTGCATAAAAAAAACACGGGGGATAAGTTCAAAATTTCGAGAACCTCCCTACACGGGGAGGTTTCCAATACCCGCAAACAAAACACACGGCACGATGGCCGACAATCACATTCACATCAAGGGCACGATGGCGACAATCATATCCACATCAAGTGCACAATGGCCGACAACTGCGCGAAGGCGAAGGCGACGGCGTGCGTCCTGGGACGGCGGTGGGGCGGTCCTACTCCCTCTCTTCCGCCGGCGGGTGGCGGCGGGGCGAGGTCGCAAGGGTGGCGGACACGGCCGGGCGACGGTGGGCGATCGCCTCCTCTTCCTCCTCCTCCTCTCCCCCTCCTCCTCTTCCTTCCTCCCCCCTCCCCCCCTCCTCCTCTTCCTTCCTCCCCCTTCCCCTCCCCTCCTCCTCTTCCTTCCTCCCGGGCCTCCGGGCCGGCGGGGGAGGGCAGGCCGCGGGGCGCCGGCGGGCGAGGGCGGGGGCGCGTCCGGGGCGGGGGCGCGCCGGGCGGGGGCGCCCGCCGCGTCAGGCGGCGCCGCCCCAGGCGCGTCGAGCGCCGGGCCAGCGGTCGGGCGCGCCGGCGACGGTCGGGGCCGGGCGAAGCGAAATTTGGCGGCGCGGCCGGGCGGGCGGGCGGGCGGCGCGGCCGGTGGGGCGGCCGGGGCGGGCGGTCGTCGTCGCCGGCGTGGTCGGGCGGGGGCCCGGGCCGGGGGTCGGGTGCGTGTGTGTTAGAGTGATGAGTGAGAGTGAGAGTGGGTGAGAGCGGTTTGAGCTGATTTCGAAAAAAGCTTTCCCGTGATGGATCCGAGGCGCACACGGGAAAGACACATTATTTCCGTGTGCCCCCGTGATCCATCACGGGAAAGAACTTTTTTTTTTTTTTAAATATCCAAACACGACCCGGTCCCACCGCAAGCGGCGATGCGGGTCCCATTGAATCAGCTCTTTCCCGTGTGCCCTTTATATAGATCACGGAAATAGCATCTCTTTCCCGTGAGCCCCTGAAAACCCGCACGGGAAAGAAGTTTTTGTTTTTTTTAAATATCCACACCCGCCACCGCGATGCGGGGTCCCACGAACGCTCTTTCCCCGTGAGCCCCCGACATCCATCACGGGAAATATCTAGCCATTCCCCGTGAGATGCTCACGGAAATAGAAATTTCAGAATTTAAAATTATTCAAACTCCAGTTTCTTTTTCTAACATATATATTTTCAAACTTTGATCAAGATTACTTTAAAAATACCTTATCACATACGCTCACACATACATATTTGATCCTTTCGCGAAAAAAATGCCATTATTTTATGTGTTTCTACCTCTTTTTATCAAAATTGTATTTACTTCACTACAACCAAAAATTATAATAATTACCAATATAATCCAAAAAATTCTCGAAAGTAGACATGACACAATATCCGAGGTCCATTTGCATACGTAAAAAAGTTTAGCCAAACCACAACGCCATCGCCACATCCACATGAAATCACACTAGATCACTCTCAACAAATATGGAGCTTCTACGTAGATGTTGGAGATTGTGAACATCGTGACGTGCCAACTCGTGCGAACGTTCCAAATTTTTATCATAGCGCCGGCATAAGATATCATGACATATTATCAAATTTCATGATTTTTTGCACATCGGTTTATTTTCTAGAATTTTAAGCCAACAAAACAAGGATTAACGTTCATGATTTCGTATTAAGATGTTCCAGATTTCATTATTTTTTTAAATGCAAGGTCTTATGTTATGTTGAGTATGAGGAATATAAATTTTTTACTATTTTTTTTCAATAATTTGAAGCACTTGTAGTTCAAAATTGGCCTCATTTCAAAAATTCCTATAAAATAGAATAATTAACTAAATATATCAAATAAAGTCAATAATTCACCAAACTTTAATATTGGGTGTCATATGATGTGCAACAAGTGTACAAAAAGTTTGGTGGTGAAAATCCAAAAAAAAAAAAAAGGGAGATATCCCGTGAGCTTGATTGTGCTCACGGGGGAAAGGGTTCCTTTCCGTGGGCCTACTATTTGGCCCACGGGAAAGCCTCGCCACGGGAAAGGGATATCCCGTGAGCTTGACGGCTCTCTCACGGGATATCTCACGTAGGTGACGGAGGGGGGCGGGGGCTCACGGTCGTTAGCTTTCCCGTGAGCCCCTTTCTCACGGGAAAATGGGTGGGTATTTCCTCCGTGAGCCAAGCCTCACGGGAAATACGTTTTCCCGTGAGCCGTTTCTTTCCCGTGAACTTTTGCCCACGGGAAATACGTTTTCCGTGAACCTACTCTTTCCCGTGATGATTTCGTTTGGCTCACGGGAAAGGTGCTTATTTCCGTGGGTTTATGCTCTTGGCTCACGGGAAAGGATCTACACACGGGATATCCCTCGATTCGGTAGTGAATGCTACCCGTAGTTTACGTTAGAGCTCCAACCACGAACACCCTCACGAACACCATTGGTCAGCAAACCCTCTCATGGTCACGGTGTCATCCGAATATCAATATCGGTTGCTTTTGGAACCAGCGGTGATAAAGTATCACCGGCAGTATGTGGTTTGAACCAGTATCGATAGGACAATAGACATTGATGGATGGGCAAATCACTTCTGGTTCGTGGCTTCAACGACAGCAATATATAAGATGTGTACTACCGGTTGCAGACATGACCCAGCAGTGATACACTACTGGAAACTCGAATTCTTGTGTGCGCGTGAAAAAGCGTAGACAAATGTGAATACTGTCAAAAGAATATTGCCGTTAGAAAGATACACATATATAGAAATAGAATGACAGAAAAATTGTTCGCCGCCACAAACAATTTATTTTGTGGATCTTACACGCATAGAAAACTGGCATTAACCTAGATTAAACTTAATGCGTTAATCCTCACAGAAAAAGAAAAACCTGACTGAAAAATTTCCATCTGCTTAATTTGCTTCGTGCAGAACGAGCATTGGTCGTTCAAACATTGATTGAACCGCGTGAAGATCTCGTTCTGTTACATTTTTCTTTTATTTTTGTATTGCCATCTGATCTGCTTTGCTTTGTGAGCATTCACTGCAAACTTATTGCTAATAAACTCTCCATCCTCAGTTGGGACTGGCCTGCTGTCGAGGAGCTGTGGATGGCATGGGAGATCCACAGCCTGATCCTTGCTAGTCTGTTCCTACAAGTCTTCCTTTTCCTCTGTGCGAACAAGCGGAAGCGCACCACATCGTCATGCATGCGCTTGGTCCTGTGGCTTGCCTACCTTTCGGCCGACTCAGTGGCCGTCTTCGTGCTGGGCCACCTCGCAGTCCGTGCGAGCAGCGAGGCGCCCGACCAGCAGCGACTCATGTCGTTCTGGGCGCCATTCGTGCTCATCCACCTGGGTGGGCAGGACACCATGACGGCCTTCTCCATGCAGGATAACGAGCTATGGCAACGACACCTGCTGAACCTGGTCATCCAGGCATCACTCACCGGTTACGTCGTGGGTAAGACCTCTTGGCCCGACCACCGGCTTAGGTCGGCCATGGTTCTCGTCTTCATCTCTGGGTTTTTCAAGTACGGAGGCCGTACTTTGTACCTTTTCTTTGCGAGACCAGAGTATCTGACGAGCCCCAAGTCATGGAAGCTGTATGGGCAAGGTAAAACTTCCTATACGGACTCGAGCAAGGAGGCCGGAAAAGACATGGGGAACGTATTTAAGAGGATGTCTAAAGGTGGCTCAGGTCGTTCAGGGTTCATGGAGGCCTTTAGTCTCACAACTGACATCATGGCTGGGGATACTCCCCTTAACACTGTGCGAAGCATTACATTAGCAGAGAAGGAGGAGCTACATCCAATGCTGGAGTCGTTTCTATCTGATGGAGACCGGCACAAGGCCTATGAGCTTGTGGAAGCACTTCTAGTACAGTGCTACTCACGACTCTATACCAAAGGTTTCATTCGAGAGGTTGCGGCTGATGCTTTGGCATCGGTCTGTAAGCATAGGAGGGGTTCAAGTTCATCATCAGTTGGCACTGGACCGACCTCTAAGCCTATGGTGGGTTCATCTTCATCGCCAGTTGGTGTAGGATCAACCTCTAATCCTATGGGTGGTTCATCTTCATCATCAGTTAGTTCAGGATCGACCTCCAAGCCTGTGGGGGGTTCATCTTCATCATCAGTTGGATCGACCTCCAAGCCTGTGGAGGATCGACCTCGTAGGCATTTTGCGGCATACATCTTTCAGCCCATCTTTTACTGGGCACCCACCTTCTTCCCATATGTTGCAACCCCAGTAGCCCTGGCCCTCTTCGTAGTGGCCGAAAAGGGGACACACAACTTGGTAGTGTTAGCAGTAGAGGCAAAATTGATATCATGGTGTCCTACCTACTGCTCGTGGGAGCAATTGCACTAGATGTGTCCTCTTTTGCCGTCTTCATCTTCTCCCGCTTTGGTCGCTTGTGCAAAAGGAAACAATGGTCCCAAGAGCTCAAACAATACAACATGATTGATAATGCAAACAAAGCCATGTATGTCTGCTCCATAGACCTACGGAGCAAATTTGGCCGTGACCTAACAACCACAGCCCTCAGTGCAGACATGAAGGGGTTCATCCTCGACACATTGTTAGCCTCAGGAACAAGACAAGAGTGGGAAATTGCAAGCACCCGTGGGAACCTAGCATTTTATCGTCGCTGCAAGTTGATGACCAAACAAAGGGCAATACAGGAGAGCGTCAAGACCGGTGTTGATTTCCCAAGAAGTGTGCTCATATGGCACATTGCAACACATTTGTGCTTTCATCAATCTGGCGACAAGGACACCACCACCAATAAGAAGATGAGCAAAGAGTTGTCAGAATACATCATGTACCTTGTCTTCAAGTGTCGTGTCATGCTTACTACTTACTCCGAGGTTGTACATGACAAAACCCGAGCTGAAATTGCAGCGAGCATTTCACGTTCGTCGTCTGAAGGGAAGCTTCTTCTTTGTGAAGATGAAGAATCAAGGGATCAAGATGATGCCACCAAGGAAGACCAAGATGAAATGACCAAGTTTGGGCATGGCGAATCATCGTCCAAAAATGATGTTGCTGCTTACATGAGGAACCTCCGTCACAATGCTGATTCTATACATTCTTCTCAAGTGCTTCCCCTTGCACGTGAGCTTGCCAAGGAGCTGATTAGCATCAAGGATGAAGCTGAGCGCTGGGGCCTCATCGCTGAGGTGTGGGCGGAGATGCTTTACTACACTGCGCCTCGTTGTGGGGCAGCCTTCCATGCCGAGCATCTAGCCACCGGTGGTGAGTTCGTCACACATGTTTTCGTTCTCATGTATTTGCTTGGTCCTTTCATGCCACCACCGGGTGCTTGAGCTCCTTCACCAGCCTATGATGTCATTGTATCTCACTTCGGTCCACGCCTTTATACCAACACATATTATATATGTAATAATAAGTTTCTAATGCAAGTTCCATCTGCTCCAGTAGGATGATGGAATATATAAGCACAGAGTGGAACCTTCTATGTATTTGTTTGAATTGTAAGTTTCATGTAATTCTTTTGAACGGAGGACTTACCTACAATGATTGGATATTGATATCCAAAGATACTATTGTGCTTGTTTTGTATTCAAGATTACTTAGTGTTCTTCCCTTCGCTTAGTAGGTAAATGTTTGACCTAATTAAATTACCAACAAAACCATAATTGACTTGTGGACTGACCTCATCAAAATCAAGTATATCTATCTATTTGTCAGGAAGCTCCATGGCTGTAAAAATGGTAAATCAATTGATTTGGTTAGATACCTTGTGGAGAACCCCTAAAGGATGAATTTCCTTATTTGTATCAAATTTGCAACAACCAAAGTTGTTCGGTGAATGAATTATAAGTACCAAAAATTGGAGATTGAGTTTTCGGAGGCGGTTAGATGAGGGTCTGCAGGACTAGCTTAGATGCCTCTGCAACATCATTTTTAGACACGAAGTCTTTGACAACAAAAACATTGCAAATTGGGATTGGAAAAATTAGAAAAAAAAAATATAGTTTAATTATTTTTACAGGAACATGTGTTGTACTAGCTTGCCCTGACAATAAATAAATATTTGGAAGGCCAAACTGCCTCCAAAATATAAAGGTGTTCATGTGGTTGAATTTACAAAATGAATTCAGACAAAAGAGAAGCTTATAAAAAAAAGAAAAAAAAGGAAGCGTCTCTTTTGTTCCTATTGCATTTTGAAATAAAATCTACTGTTCATTCCTTTTTTGAATCCCTTGTTATTTATTATCAAGTATGTATGCTTTGAGTATCCTTGCTTCCACCTCTAGGTAGTTTCATTTAGATCCTATTCTTTCAATTAGTCTGGCTATTATGGGTTAGCTCGAGTCTCCCATATGGGTAAACAAGTTTGGATTGGCTGCAGTTTGTTGGACCATTGGGAGAAGAAAGACTTTTATCTAAATCTCTTGTTGAGATCTTCTTCCTAGGTAAAGCATGCATGGTGCAACGGTCCTGAAGTCAGTAACTTCATTAGCAAGTTCAGAAGGAGGATGAAGACAGCAATCTAGGGAAGGACAAAAACACCATTTCATTTTTTTGTTGTAAGTTAACTCTTGTAATCTTGTTTGCTTTCTAATAATTAGCAAAAAAAAAAAACTTTGGAAAAATCTTGTAAATTAACACTTATAACCTTAGGAAAAAAAATCTTGATAGTAGAACTTGTTTGGATGAGATAGGTCTAGTTTCTAATAATTAGCCAAAAAACAAAGCTAAAATTAACTAAGGGTGGCTAGCAACTAGTTGGAGACTCGATACTTGGCTAAAAATGTAGTCCTCTCTTTACATACACTATTGCTAATTTCTAACTAGGCGGTAATTAGCTTTTCTATCAATCAGCTAATAATTGTTATGGGAGAACGAGAAGTCGAAAGATTGTCTCGGCCTAGGCGCATTGTGGACGTTGGAGGCCACCGGTGAATTGAATTGATCGGGGGCACCACCGCTCTGAGAAGCTCAGTGCATCGTGGGCCGGGCCTACAAGTATCGAGCGGGCCAGATAGGGTACTAGCAGTGTCTGGACTTGGAAGACCGAAATGCCTGGAGCCAACTCTGCCACGTAGTACGTACTCCTATCGCATTCAAGCTCGTCACATGCGTGCTGGATCTGAGTCCGTGTAGACGTGGTAGCCTTTTCTTTTGCTTTTCGGGTGTGCAGTGCCGTCCCGGCTCGCTTCAACTGCTTTTACTGTGGCAATATTGCAGCACTCCTCAAGTACTCCCTCTATGTCCACGAATAAATGTATTTATTTATAGGATACTACGTGCTAGTCAAATTAACTCAAGTTTAATCAATTCCTATTGAATAGTATTATTAGTATTTTTATATTTTTTTTAAAAATAAATTTATTATAAAAATATATTTTATAACTTATCTAATGGTACTTATTTTGTATCATAGAAGTTTGCACTTTTAATACAAATTTTGTTAGACTTCGGACTGTTTGACTTCTTGAAACATAATAATTGCATTCTTTCACATAATAATTGCATTCTTTCGTTGAGCCAAGCACCTTTCTGCTCTCCTAGTTTCCCCGCCCTCTTAGCTTTTCGCTCTGTTTTTCGTTTCTCTCTTCAGTTTGTATAGTTTTTTTTCCTTTCTTGCAAAGCTTGTTCTGGACCTTTTGCTTTCGCCTTCTGGCGTCACCTCCTTGTTAATATAGTTGGCAGAGCTTCTGCCGATTTGTTTCACAAAAAAAAAATGTAATGTTCGGCGCTCGTATCGGTAATCGACGTACTCTTATTCTTTAGTACTCCCTTTGCATCCAGATATAATAATGTGTCTGAATAAATACACAAAATGAATGAACTAAAAATGTCAAATTGATTTATAATTTAAAATGGAAGAAATATAATAGATATAATAATCTCTAGCTAGAAAGTAAACAAACATTTAGTAATTGGTAAGCCTGCTTTGCCCACATACAGTACGTTATTCTGGCGGAGGCTATCTATCTAGTTCAAACTGTGTTTTCCGTGACACTCGTTACGCTCGATGCATCCGCATGAGCGGTGGATCCACATATATCGCTGTGCATTTGATATCTAGGCCGTGGAGTGATACAACCCATACCACAGAGGCCCAGGCCAGCTTGATAGTAAGTACTACCATCCATCATCCATGATCCATCAATGGTGGTCTCAGTTGGTGCAGTGTCGACCATGCATATGCCAGCCTTCCTCCTTGCAAACATTTAGTATGCAGCTCCCTCACTTTAATATGTCTATATATTGTCTCCGTGTGACTTTTCTAGATAAACTGTTTTTAATATATTTAGATATAATATATATATATATAGCTAGGTGCTTTTAATAAAATTTATTTGTCTAAGGTTTGCGTGTGTGTTCATAGGGGTGCGTGTGCGTGCGTGTTGAGCGTCTGCGTTATCTTGTGTCTCAAAAAAAAAAGTCCTATATATATAGTTGCCTTTGGTTCTATATATACTCTCTTACTCGTTTGGTCCCAAAGAAAAAAACTTATTTTTAGTCAATATCAAACTATCATAAATTTAGCTATGTTAATTTGGATCCCATTATCTACAGTTTAACCATTATAAAGTTTACATCGTACAAGTGAGCTAAATGGTCTAAAGTTACGCTAAACTTTAACTAAATTTTGGACTACAGAATAAAAAGACACACCTTTATAGAGAAAGATACCAAAATTTGACAATGGTTGTCTGCATCGATGATCACGACTACATCGGCTCTAGATTTCTCATGCATCCACGGCCGGGTCGGGGTCGATGGATAGACACGGTAGGTGCAATATTCACTCACCTCCAGCTCCTCTCCTCTCTCCTCTGCTGACTGCTCTGATCTGATCTGGGGTGAGCTGGCTTGTATTTCCGAGATTGAAGGATGGATACGAATTTAACCCCTGCATGAACTCCTGAGCACAAGAATGAAGAATGCATCCCACGCACACACACACAGCAAAACAACTTGACTTCCTCCCTGCAACAACTTGGCATAATATGATCTCTCCTGCCCAATGTATCGATCTACATATTAATTCTCGTTGGCTCGCTGCTCAAAATGGGGTGTGTGCTGGTAAGGGAAAAAATCTACAGTAAACCATCGGCCGACCCTGACGGTTTTTAAATTGGTCTTGTATAGTTTAGGATTCAAACCAAACATCAGATGTAACTCAATCTTCTTTGATGACCCGGGTCACCCATTTTGCTAGATTCGCGATGAGCATACTAGGACGGAGGGAGTACATGATCTCTCCTACCCAAGATCTACATATTAATCCTAGGACGGAGGGAGTATATGATAGATATGGATGATCATCACTCATGTACGTTACACAAATGATTTTTATAATCACTTTTTAGGGCAGTTGATAAAGTCAATCATCTTTAAAATGTTTTGTTGCACTATAGTTAATGTATCACTCCTAAAATTTGATTTGAGGGGTGGTTGCACTGTACCTTTTCCGTAACTATAAAACTTCTCGACCTTGAAGGGGAAAAAAAAAAAAAATCATCTTATGGAGCGGTGGTATCGTCGTGTATAGATGGAGCAAGAGTTCAACGGTTTTTCTCGATCTATGTGAGATTCTTTTCTTAAGCAGGAGTATCCGGGTCTGTCTAGGCATCGCAGATCGAGTTTTTATTTCTAGCTAATCACTTGTAGGTTCCGCGTACTGTTTAACCATGTTAAAACAGGAGACCATTGAGATCACTTAACTATAAATTTGTGGGGAAAATAACCTTTGCTTGATGATCAGTTAATTGAATTAAGCACGAATGCACATGCATCATCGATCATTCACCTTGGCAGGACGGTTTATTATTGATCATACTCATGTGGACTCCAAATTCTAGATGCTAAACTCTTAATCATTGTGCTCTCTAATGTCGGTACACTGTAGTCGGTCTGAATTTAAATTGGATTGGACCATTACCTGTTCTGGACTGCATTTTAAGTCAATGTAATTTGAGGAGGACATTATTGTGGACGTACCATGCATACGTGACTGTGCGGTCACTGTGTGGGACAGCTATCTATATGTGCCGCAGTGTTTTCGCCTCAGTCCAAATAAACAAAAGAAATATATATAGATCTATTTCGATATTTTTTTAATTGGAAATAACAAGATAATAAACATGATATGTACTGTCTCCATCTCAAATTGTAACTCATTACAAGAATCTTAGAGAGTCAAAAAGCTTCTCAAGTTTGATCAAATTTATATGACAAGATAATAATAATCATGATGTCAACTAAGTATAATTAGATTCTTGACTATTTGATGTTGCAAATATTTATATTTTTCTCTGTAATTTTGATCAAACTTTAAATGTTTTGACTCTCAAGAGTTTTGGACCGACTTACAATTTGAAATGGGGAAATATTGATTGGTGCGACTGTGAGTGATCCACTAGATAGTATATATTACGGACAACATACATGCACGCTAATTATGCCTATCATTACGTTAGCATACATGAAACAAGAAAACAACCCGAAAATTTTCCAGCTAGGGAACACCATGTAGAGAGGGACCTCTATCGAGGCACTGATCAATGGTGATTGGTGATGTACCTATTGGTCAAACAAATGAGCTGTTCGATGTAGTCGATCAATTATTTCGATGTAGTCTAGAGAAGGATCCATAGGAAGCCACTCATTCGTTGCACACTGTCTACACTGTACATGGAGACCAATAAGCAATTTGATCTTGCCTTCCATCGAGTACAAGAATGTCGTCGCCAACAAAAGCGACAACGAGTGAAGGTGTGCACGCACCCCGCGTCGTCCCCAAGGGCGACTTGGGGGCATCCCTCCGCCTAAAGGCTCCCGGTCGAAAGCCCTCCCCGCCGCCGCCGCCGCCATCGAGCCCGTGGCGGCGGCCCATGGTGGCGCCCAATAAGGCAGCCTCCGAAGCCCCCTCCCTCCCATCCCTCCTTCCATCTTAGCTCCCCCTTTTGCATGGTGGTCGACGGCCGGAGTGACTAGGGACGGCCCGCATCCACGCTATCCAAGGCCGGATCCGTACCGCCTAGCCGGATCTGCACCGTGAAGCCGGTGGCGCGACTTGGAGGCGACGACCCGTCCCGCCCTTCGAACAATGAAGCAGGTGGGCGCTAGCGCAGCGCAAAAGGGAAAAACTTTTGAAAACTTCAAAATGTTTGTGTAATCTAAAAAGTTTTTGAAAGTAACAAATTAAAAATAATCTCCTATCTTTCCTTATGCTTGCTGGAAGGCTTTGTGAAGATTATCTGATGTAAAAGACCTCACGAAGTTTCACCTCTTCTCCCGGAGAACAACCAAGAGTTAACTTCACCGACAATGTTTTGCTAGGTGTTTTCAACATCTGTGTGGTGTAGTGAAGATTGTATATAAAGTAAAGCCCTATAACCTACCTAAGATCTAACATTATGAAGGAAGAGCACTCCTAATGTTGTGAAGACGTATAGGACGAGCATGCATCATATCACCCATATAATGTTGCGACTTTCTCCTTTCATTCGGATAACTATTCTTCTCCATTGTTGTTTGTCCTAAATATTGTCTTGCACCGTTTTTGTTAATAAACCCTATTTGATAATCTTTGCTTCATAAGTTTCTAATCTTTGGGAGTCAGAAGGTCCTAGATGGCTAGAGGGGGGGGGGGGTGAATAGCCTATAAAATTTTTCTACAAGCTCAACTAAACAAACCGATTAGTATAAAACACGGCTTTTGTGCCCTCGTAGGTCTCACACAACTTCTCCCAAACCTCACTTGCCTTCTCAAGGTCTTTGATGCCTTCAAATACTTTGACATCCATGCCATTGTACAATGTGTTTAATGCCATGGTGTTGCATTGCTTGTTGGACTTGTCGGTGGGAGAGATGTTGGTGGGATCAAGGATAACATAATCCTTCTCGGTCACTTCCCATACTTGGTCATTGATTGATCCCAAGTACATTCTCATGCATCTCTTCCAATAATCGAAATTCTTGACCCCATCAAAGAAAGGAGGCTTTCCCCCAACATGGTTGAACACAACACTAGCCAGAGCTTCACACACCAAGGTTGTTAAGCCTTCAAATATGGTGACCACGGCTCTGATACCACTTGTAAGGTCCTAGATGGCTAGAGGGGGGGTGAATAGCCTATAAAATTTTTCTACAAGCTCAACTAAACAAACCGATTAGTATAAAACACGGCGTAGAGCGGTTTGTACTAGCTCTAGTGGTCAAGCAAGCCTTCTAGTGACAAGACTAAATATTTCTATGATCTCTAGTCCACACAAAGTCTATGTCACTACTCTAGCTAATGAGCAATCCTAATATGATCCTTATGCTAGCAAGAGCTACTACACAAAGCAAGGCTAGCTCTCTACACAATATAAACTAGGAAGGTAATTGCAAGAGTAAGAGCGATATACCAACACGTAGAGGCTATGAACCAATCACCGGGAAGAGGATGAACCAATCAACAAGACAAGAGACACGTCGATGTGTTGACCCGGAGTTCGCTTGTACACCGATAAGTTACTCTCCTAAGTTGTCCGACAACACAAGGATGATGTTTGAGCTAGGCGGTGCCCTTGCTAGCCTCAACACACCACTCAACAAGTGTGGTACCCAAAGCACGAGCAATGTATTCCTTGCACTTTGTCTTCCCGACGAGGAGTGCGTAATCCTCTCACAAATCAACCGGAGTTGGCCAAGAAACAATCACCTCTTCTTGCCAACAACTCCACCAATCCACCAAGCCGGCTAAGAGCGGTGCCTCCAAGAGAAACGGGAAATCCACCGTCTCACAACGATCCCCAAGTGCCTCTAGATGCAAGAACTCGATGCAATGCACTAGGATCAACTCTTCTCTCAAGAATGAAGCTCACAATCAAGAATGAGAGAGAGGGAGGCTTGCTTGCTTGCTCAAAGGTGTTAGGAATGATTCAAATGACCAAGAGAGAAAGCAATGGCCGGCCAAAGGGGTATAAATAGGCTCCACCTAAAAATGGAGCCGTTGGGGGAGGAACATGCGCCTGGCGTGCCGATCGGACGCCCGACCGACTCATGCATGAGTCCGGCCGCAACCGACAAAAACCCAACATGCCAAATTTAGAACCCCCTGCATGCGCGTCCGGTCAGGGAAACATGCGTCCGGTCATGAGTCCGTGCATGCGTCCGGTCACTCCCGAAATAGACCACGAAAACATGCTCTCTCGCCGGACTCACCCACCGGCAAGGCCCTGGCCGATTATGCATGCTTCCGGTGCATGCGTCCGGTCACCTCTGAGCCACGAATTTTCGTCGTTACGTCGTCGTTCCTTCGCCTTTGCTCCAAATAGACTTCCGTCACTTGTTTCTTGTTGCCGACACGCCGAAGAACACCTCGACACCATGTGTTAGCATTTTCGAAACCATTTCCACCAAGGACGGAGTTAGCACTTTAGGTTGGAATGCATGCATATGAGACTTGAACCTAAAGGCACGTGAGGATCGATATGTACGAAAGTTTTCCCTCTTTATAGTACGGCTTATCGATCCTATAATCACCCACACCCTCTATGGTGTCTTGGGTGTAAAATCAAAAGGCCCTATGGTTATACCTTTGCCTTGGGCTCAATTGATCTCCGAAAACTTCACCGAAGTTGCATGCTTGATCATCTTTTGGATCACCTCGATCCATCCTCCATGATCACAATGCACCAACTCCCGCATCGACCAATCTCCAATCTAGTCAAACACTTAGCATCGAGAGATTAGTCCTTAGGTGTCACTAATTATCCAAAACCAAACTAGAGATCTTCGGGAGCTTGCACCTTGCCATGTTAACTCTATGTAAAAGCCTCGCATTATTATTCCTTAATTTCTAAATTCATGCATGTGTCGAGTTTTGGTTCTTCAATCCTGACACATTTAATCCTTCCTTTTGATAGTTAACATGTGTTGGTTAAGAGTTATAATGTTTGTGCCCTATTATGGTGCCATGATCCATGACTATATTGCCGCGACGGAACCTAGGGTTTCTTGTGTGACCTAGACGCGTCTGCGTGTATCGAAGTCTGTGGTCATGATCCATTTTAGCCCCACGACTGATGTGCTCTCTTTCATTTTGGACTTCTTTAAAAAAAAGGAAAAATCATATCCATGCCTTCAATTTCCAAAATCCCTTGTTGTTGGAACCATCTTTTGGTCAATCCGAATCGAAGAATCTTTTGATGCAAATCTTCCTAGGGAGTCATAGCACAAGGTCCAACAAACGGATTGCAAAAAGATGCAACCAAAAGGAAGATTAGACACCGTGAAATTGACAACGCAAAGAACACAAAAACATGATTCACAAGAACAAAATCAAGAACTAATCTCAAGTAGACATGAGGAGGGATTGGACCTCCTCTTCCCCACTCAAAAAATTCAGAAACACGTGTACTATTTTTTTTTGTTCTTGGACCTCTCTCAAGAGTTAGAATGACAAGAAACCCTAGCCTGGAATGAGAAATTGAGAATGGGAGGGGTAAGATGGTTTGAGAGTTGCCATCTGTTATTTATGGACCTATTACACATTTCCTATTTGCCCCTGGACATTAGAGAGAACCACCTAACTTGAGGGCATGGCATTATGGTCCAACCTGATATTTGTAGATGAGACGACCACACTTTCTGTGTAGATTTGCTTTGCCTCCAACCTCTACGATTCCGCCATGAGCCACCCTACTCATTTTTGGAACCTCTCGCTCTTCTAGTTATGAGACCCAAACCCGAAAATCCGCTCACCGGTGGGTTTGAGGACTAAACCACCAAACCGCCCGCATGAAGCATGCTTCATACGCTTCCCCCACTACTCGACGCGTGACACGCCAGCTCCTCGACCGTCCGGCCGCCAAGCCTTCTAGAGCTTCACGCCCGACTTGCACATCTGTTGTCTTGACTTGGTCAACATGGTCACTCCTCCATGTACACTTGCACTCGTCGATGTCAAAGATGTCAGGCAACGTGGCTAATCACCCGGTCGTTGGTCCGACACGCCCTTCCTTCATCGCCGTTCGGTCTGTTGGTCCCGCACATCCCTACTAGACCTTCACCTCGATCGCCGTCGACCACCACCTCTAAACTCCACATCCATTGCATCGATCACAAGCCAAGACATATTGCACAACACACTCACGCCACGGTTAAGTCCACACACTCAACCCGAGAGGCACAAGCTCGTTGACAATCACCCATCACAAATTTTAACCACAAGCGCCGAGAGGCACAAGCTCGTTGACAATCACTTTCGATCACAAATTCGAACCACAAGTGACGACCTTGTGTTCCCACTTGTTGCTTTTGCTACGTGTGATTTGTCATCTTGGTTGGACGATCAATTTGCCTTTGTTGCTTTCCACTTGTGTGCCCGGCCGGGCTTGCCTGGCCCCATTGTTGTCCGCTGTTTTGTTCGTTTCATTTTTCTTGGCAGCTAGGAGAGTATACGAGTACACACCACTCTATTGTGTGACTCGTGTCATGCCATGCATGTCCGTCCGGACCATCCGTATGTTTGCATGTATTTCTGTATAAATAATAACGCGTGTACATACGCAACGGCGGTGCTTACCTGTTCGGATGTGGCGCTTAATGAGGTGGCATGGCATGTGGGGCGTAGTAGCATACACGGCCGGAGTCAGGACCGACGAGCTGTCGTGTGTCCGTCCCTGCAACCCCGCCTGATTCGAAGAAAAAAAGAGCGGCAGTGCAGACTATCAAGGCCGCGCGGCAGAGCAGGGCCATAAATGCGCGCCTCCTCCGATCCGGATCCTCCCAACCGAACCATCTACCATCCATCATCGCTTTCCTCCACCTCCAGCCCAGCCCGCCGTCTCTCTCTCCGGCCGGCCACGGCCGCCATTAATGCCTGACCAACCCACCTCCTCCTATCTTCTGCCCTGATCCCCTCCCCTATATCACTCGCCCACCTCCCTCCACCCCTCTTCTCACTCACCAGTCACCACAGCACACTCACACTACACCCTACCAATCAGCAGCATCGATCAATGGCCCCCTTCGCCGACGAGTCGGCAGCGGCGTCGACGGTGACCCTGACGGGCACCCACACCGTGCCACCCTCCAAGAACCGCTGCACTCTAGCCACCTTCGACCTTCCCTACATCACCTTCTACTACAACCAGAAGCTTCTCCTGTACCGCACCACCGCGCCGGGGTCTCCGGACTTCCTGGACGCCGTGGCACGCATGACGGCCGCGCTCGCCGACGCGCTCCGCGTCTTCTACCCGCTGGCCGGCCGTATCCGCCAGCAGGACGACGGAGCGCTCGTCGTCGAGGGCGACGACGGCGCCGAGGTGGTCGAGGCTGAGGCACTCGCCGTCGCCGTCGATGACCTCGCTGGATCAGGGGACTGTGCTGACGAGGCTGTCGATAAGGTCATGCAGCAACTCGTGCCGTACACTGGCGTCATGAACCTCGAGGGACTCCGCCGCCCGCTGCTCGCCGTCCAGGTCAGTACTACGTGCAGCATGCCATTTCCGAGATCTCGATCTCTCTCGTCGGTTGCTATAGATCATATTTGCGTGCGTCACGTTTATGCATGCATCAAAGATCGATCCAAACGTATAAATCCGTTCATTCATTCATGATGACATGTTATAAAAACAAATCCGTCCATTCATTCATGATGTCACGAAAGCAAGCAAGATAAACTCAATATAACCGTTTTAGAAAATCTAGATATGTACACGTAGTAGTCACTATTTTACCCTAGTTACTAGATTGGTGAACTGTAGTACGTATGAGCCGATCTCCAATAATCTCCACAATAAATGAGTCTTGAATGTCAATTGCACTTGTACCTACCCCTCTGTACACTGGCAGATGGAGAAGTAATGCATGGCAGCCAATGCTGGTACGGGCTCCAACACCATTGGCCAAGCATGGGCTGTACTACTGCCGTAAACATACAGTAATCTTTGTTATTACAGCGATGCATATGTAATCTTTTTATGTTAATTGCCTGATAGTGACGGTAGCAATGTGGCATGGTACAGTAATATTTGGACTTTTACAGCTGTGGGAACTTATCAATTTATTTTCTATACAAAAATAAAAAAAGAAAACAAAAGTCTAGTAACTAGGGTAAAAAAATAGTGACTGACCCGAGTGACGCACCTGCAGTTCACCAAGCTCAAGGACGGTCTGGCGGTGGGGTGCGCGTTCAACCACGCCGTGCTGGACGGCACCTCCACGTGGCACTTCATGTCATCCTGGGCCGAGCTCTGCCGCGGCGCCACCGTATCAGTGCAGCCCATCCACGACCGTTCCCTGGCCCGGTCCGTGCGCGTCCACCTCGAGCTCCCAGCGTCCGCGGAGGCCCACGAGAAGACGGACCCGAACGGGCCCAAGAAGGCCCTTGTGGCGCGGGTCTTCTCGTTCCCGGAGCCCACGGTGGCGCGCATCAAGTCCGCCGCCAACGCGGCGCTCCCGCCGGGCGCCAAGCCCTTCTCCACGTTCCAATCCTCGGCGCGCACATCTGGCGCGCCGTGTCCCGCGCCCGCGGATTGGGTCCCGCCGACATCACCGCCTTCGCCGTCTTCGCCGACTGCCG
Organism: Hyparrhenia diplandra; assembly: GCA_015847255.1. Lineage (NCBI taxonomy): Eukaryota > Viridiplantae > Streptophyta > Magnoliopsida > Poales > Poaceae > Hyparrhenia > Hyparrhenia diplandra. The sequence continues at coordinate 151,192 of JADLZK010008595.1, read as the reverse complement.
TTCCCGCCTCGACCCGCCGCTGCCGCCGGCCTACTTCGGCAACCTCATCCAGGCCGTGTTCACGGGCGTGCCCGCGGGGATGCTCCTGGGCGGCCCACCTGAGCTCGCCGCGGGCCTGCTGCAGAAGGCCATCGGCGAGCACGACGCGGCCGCCGTGGTCAGGAGGCTGGAGGAGTACGAGGCGGCGCCCAAGCTGTTCCACTACAGTGACGCTGGGCCCAACTGCGTCGCCGTCGGTAGCTCGCCAAGGTTCAAGGTCTACGACGTCGACTTCGGATTCGGCCGGCCCGAGCGCGTCCGCAGCGGCGGGAATAACAAGTTCGACGGCATGGTGTACCTGTACCCGGGCCGTGGTGGCGATGGCGGCATCGACGTCGAGCTCGCGCTGCAGCCGGAGCCTATGCAGAGGCTGGAGAAGGACGACGACTTCCTCCTGCGCCACGCGGCAGCCTAGCTGTCGATCGATCTACCATGCGTGAGGATTTGGGATGCTTGCTATACGATACGAGGGATTGATTGGTTGCTGCTGCTGCTGCTCTCTGTCAGTGTTCACCCATCCAGTTCGTTGATCGTGCTTTATTAATTATTAGTATTGTGTTGCTTGCTATATAGCATACTGCTGTGTTTTATTACTTGTTAGTTCCTTGATTGTACGAGCTAGGCGTGTTGGATTTGTACTGTATTTGCTGGACTGGAGCTGAATAAGGATGGATCAGGCTTTTGAGATAAGTTTGTAGTAATGGTTCTGTCGTTGTAGTAATGTAATGTAATCTTTGTTACTATTATATATGTACTTCCACTTGTACCATACCACTGGATTCAATCAATCAATGCAAGAATGCTGAATGTCCTGATGCTTGCGCTGCACCTAATACTGAATTACGAGAAAGAAACAGAGAAACGCCTGAGCCTAGATTCAACTAAATCCAATCAAACAAATTGAACTCACATGAATATTCAGACTTATTGACAGTTAAATTATTGAGAGCATAAAAGGGCTTCACTCAGGGTAAGGGGCACTATGAATGAATGAATTACCTTTAGTCCTAGAGTTTTGAGCGCAGACCAATCTGTACAGCAGGAACCTAGGGTTTCCTGTGCGTAATCCAACACGCGGAGGGGGGAGGAGGAGGCGGCGCTGCGGAGGAGCCACGCCCCGGGGTGGGGAGGGGAGAGGAGGGCCGCCACCCCTGCTCACGCATCGGCGGTCGTCGCGGTCGCCCTCGCGGCGGGAGAGTAGCGAGCGGAGAGAGGAAGAGGAAGAGGAAGAGGAAGAAGAAGAGGAGGCCACACCCGGGGAGAGGGGGAGGAGGAGGGCGGCACCGGGGGAGGAGGAGGACGATGGGGAGGGAGGGGCGGCGCCGCCACGTCCGCCAGCGCCGGCCGGCCCGTCTGCTGGAGAGGGAGCGCGAGAGGAGAGAGCGACGGGGAGAAGGAGGATGAGGTCGTGATTTTTTTTTTTTTTTTGGTCTTGAAGGGGCGCCATATATATTGGTGGATAGAATCGGGGCTGTTTTTGTAAAAGTTGAAAGCGGGCGGGTAAACGCAAAAAGACCACGAAATCAGAATTTTCTTTTCTTCGGGTGTAGGAGGTCGGGTAATATGAGGGGTAAAAGGTAAAAGTCAAAACGAGTTCTTGTTTGCCCGAGTTTTTCCGGACCACGACGCGATTTGTTCAAAAGGTAAGGGCTGTTTTGCAAAATTCATACAACCAATTGTTGGTATTTATTAAGTGCAAAAAGAATATAAAGGGTTCATAGCGCCGTAATATATATACCATTGTAGCTTTTACCCTGAGTATTCCAGTATCGTTATTTATATTTTCCACGGGAAGCAAGGGTAAAGACTATGATAAATCAAAATCATGTATCTACTAACTTAATATACCAACTAAACTAAAGTGAGGGGGTAAATAATGTATATGATATGAATGATAATTAATAGCACTTAACCGGAGAATATTATAATATAGAATAGATAGCTAGGTCGAGAGGACAACGGGAGAGATCTAGGTTCCCTGAATACTTCTCTAGTACTTTGGTTCTTGAGTAACTAAGGCATGAAAAGGTATAGCGATCATAAAAGAACACTTCGGGACATCGTAACACTAGCCGCGGAAAGGGATGAGAAGGGGGCTAGGAAGCTCAGACTACGGTCCTACACTACCAATCCGAACGTGGTGGAATACGTCGGCCGTTAGGGCCGTCACCACCTAGGGCTACCACAACTATCCGTGGGACCGGGTGCAATCTAAGATAACCTCTAGTCTAGACACCATGTCCACACTATTAATTACTACTCTAATCATCATGAATAACCAGAGCACTCAATACGAGCGAAGATCCCATGCAATTATATAACAACTATATTCTAATCAATAACATGAAAGGCATAAAAGTACTAGAAAAGATAAATCTAATTATGGCATAAAGTCTAATAGAGTTGAGATACAAAGATATACCCGAACGCCAAGACTTCTCGAGAACCGAGCGCAATTCCGCTCTCCCTAACTCTCTACTAGATCTATTCTATTACATTGTAGCTGTCTAATCTAATTCTCCAGGCGTCGTGCCTCCATCTGATGAGATATGAAATTGATGTATGAGATGATCTGAGATGATTGAACCCGGGGGCCTGGGGGCTTGCTTTTATAGTCAGGAGGAGGTGCCAGGTGTTGGACTTGGATACAACTCGTACTCCACCGTCGCCCTCGGATCAAACCGACATTAAACGAGTGGATTAGATTGCGTCTTAGAGGCGGTTGGAGAAGCTTCGGGCGTGGCTGCTTGGACCGGGGGGCAGGCCGGCGGCCTAACGTGAGGCCGGCCGGCCCGGGGTGGGACCCGGGGTGGGTCCCGCGACGCGTCGTGGCTTCTGGAGTCTTCTAGATGATGTTTTCTTGGGTGTTAAGTTTCGTTCACGTCGGGAGTAATCCGGAGCCTTCTAGACTTGTTTCGGAGTTGGATTGCATTATGTTGCGTCGGTCGTATGACACGTCAATTCTGCTATTTTCCTGTTAAGTCCCTGCAAATCACAACTTTACCAAAACTCGTGGAAATCGTTAGTAGAAACCCCTAATAAGGTTATCTAATTATATTTTAGTCCTTTTCCATGTTTAGTTGACAATTAAAAGTATACGTTAACATGTGTCAACACCAATCACCGAATTTGAAACGACGTGGGCGTGCTCTCAGGAGGAACTCGTAGGGGGTTAGGGGTTTTCAATATTATGATATATATTCTCTACATCTCTTTTTTGATGTTTTTGCTATGTTAATTATTTTTTCTATTCAAACTTGAGATTCTTTTAACTCCTCGAGAAATGAGATCTGCGTTCTTTCTGTTTTTTGGGGGTAGAGAGTAGTTGGGTTTTTTTTTTGAATTGTTTGTGGGCCAAAACATTCAATACAATATGGAAACAAGTTAATACAAGAGATGATAGAAGTCTACAATATTGGTCTGAAGGGGAACTTAAACCTTTTTTTTTTTTTTTTGACAAGGGAACTTAATTTAATTAGCCTCCAACCTACTCCAATACATGTGGACTGAGATGAATACTCTTGCCAGAAATATGTCCTAAGTTCGAATCCAATATATAAACCACACATGCGAACAATAAGTCATAATAACATGACTTACGATGACTTCACCGGTGTGATTCTCTTGAATTAAAAACACTTTATTTTTTGCTATTTTCATGACCTATTTTCAATTTTCAAAAAATTGTTCTTGCGAGGAAATATGTTCTAAGTTCGAATCTTATAAACCACACATGTGGAAAATTCATATGACTTATGACTTCACCGGTGTGATTCTCTTGGAATTGAAAACACTTTATTTGTTGCTATTTTTATGATATCCAATTTATAAAAAAATTGCTCTTGCGAGGAAAAAAAGGTTGTTGTGTCACAAACCGGATCGATTCCGGCGTGATATACGTGGGCCGCTGGCGTTTAGGGGCGGCGACAAAGCAGTCGGGAGGGTGGCGATCGGCGACGTGGCGGCGTAGATGACGTAGGCTGATGACGACACAGCGAGGTAGGAGATGACGATGATGACGCATGCAGCAGCTCCGGAGGTGACGGGGACGGCGAGGGCGACGGCGGCGGGAGTGCGCAGCCACTGGGCGGCGACGGGCGAGCGTAGCCCAGCGGGCAACGTGTGTGTGAAGTAGGGCGGAGGCGGTGGCGAGGATTAACGGCGGCCGGGCGGCGGTGAAGTGCGCCCGCCGCCGCGGGGGACGACGGCGGCGTGATCAGCGGCGGCGGCGACGGAGTTGGCGGCGCACGCGCGCTTGAGGGAGAGAGAGATAGAGCTGGAGAGTTTTTGAGTGTTACCCCTTTAATTTTTCTCGCTTAAGATTCAACCGGCTACATACCCCTTGTATTTATAGTCCGAGGGAGACTTGGATGCTAAGAAAAATCTAGATGTTTCCTTATAGATTAGAATTCATCTTTTACAAACAATCTATTTATTCCCTATTTTATTCTTATATGTATTCCCTAAACATTCCTTACTTAATTACGGAAGAACCGACGTAGCGTGTTTACGGCGGACAATGGCGGCGGGGCCAGAGGCGCGCGCTTGGGCTCCCCCCTTGTTAGGCCCTTCTCCGGCGGTGCTTCTTTGATTCATGACATGCTGTTAATTACTGTAGCTTAGACTTTATTTATGACCTCACTGGTGTGATTCTCTTGGAATTAAAAACACTTTATTCTTTGCTATTTCTGTGACCATTTTTCAATTTTTTAAAAAATTATCTTTAGAAGCAGGCTACCTTACTGATTGTAAGGAAAATAGCAACCAATAAAATATAAAAAAATTCCCTATATTATTTTACCATGTACTATTAAGTACTCCCTTCATTTTAAATTATAAATCATTTTAACTTTTTGTGAAAAAGTCAAAACGACTTATAATTTAAAACAAAGTGAGTATTATTTGTATTTGAAACCAATGTCCTACTAGCCATTGGTAGTGTCCTGCAGAGAAAAAAATAAGGAATTGTAATTATAAATGAAATGTGTGAAAAAAAAAAAAAAAAAGAAACAAGGAAGGAAAATAATAATAATTATTTTTTTGCGACTAAGAAAAAATAATTATTATGCCAAGGTACAAGGAGAAGAAGCTCTGTGCGGCGGTGCGGGTGCCGCTCGCCTGGGCTGATTGGCTGACCTGCACTGGGCTACCCCGTCTACGGCACCACTGGTCTCTCTCCCCCTGTCTGCGCCGCCGCCGCCGCCCGACGCAAGGTTCCGAGGCCTTCGCCGGCCTCTTCGCCGGTGACGAGCACCCACCAGGTATTACCTCCATTACCGCCCCTTTTTCTTCTCTTCCTGCGGTGCGAAACCGAGCACCCAAACCCTAACTCCACGGCCAGCTTCCCGGCTCCGCCTGGTCCTGGCGCCCTCCGCGGCCCCTCTGCCCGCCTGCCGCCGCAGGCCTTCTGCGGTTGTGCTGCTCTTCCCTCATGTTGCCTGCTGCGGTATTAGCTTTTGTGTCTTTTAAACAACAGTAGATTTTTCTGATTTTTATGTCTTAAGTAGCTACGGTATGTAGGCAGTAGATTTCTGCCAACTACTTCCGTCAGGCTGATCTCAAACAGCTGAACACTACTCTGAATTTTGTATCAAAAATTATAGTTTTTAGCTCAATTTGGGCCCCTGCAACTTCTAAACCGTGTGATTTTAATCCATGTCTTTAAACAAGATTGGTACACCTTTATGTTCAGAACATATTTGTTTATGGTAGATTGAATCATGTACATGTGAATTTACGGGAAATTCTTTGATGAACATAGGACCTCAAGTCACGGTTATGAGCTCTGAGAAGCTGTTTTAGCTGCTTGCTGTATTCGGATCTACTTGTATTTGGTTGTTCATGTGTACAAACATGTCCTTACTGGATCCACCCTGCTTTATGCTCCTAGACTATCTGGTACCACTAATTTCTGTATTTCTAGAATGCATCTTTACTGCTATGTTTTCTGTCTGCAGACTTGGAGCAAGCTTTTCGACATGTCGTGGGGCCGCAATCGAGAATGATCCTGGTAAATTTATTTTCTGTTGCCAAAAATTTATACATTTGTTTAGTTATGTTATATACATTGCAAGTTTTTTATTTTCCTTTTCAACACACGTTCCAAGTATGGCACAATGATATGGGTTCATCGTTGGCCCTGAATCAGTGATTGGCCTTTTTTTAACCAATTGCTCATAAAAGAGAATTTGACTCTAAGACTACATGCATTTTGTATAGAGGATCCATACCATACCAGTCATGTTGATTGATGATTGCCTAATGTCTTTATTTTCATTGCTAATGTCTTTTTATTTTCATTGCTAATGTCTTTTTACTTTCATTGGATGTTGATACTATTGGTTTGGACCAACCTGCATTAGCAGTGTTTCATACTGCATTACAAAGACAAGCGTTTTTATAACAGTACATGCGAGTTGGAACCTGCTTTAGTTGGAAAATTGAGATGTATATGCCTGCTTGCATACACCTGTTGCACCTAATGAATAGCAGCCATGTCTTTTAGGACACTGCCTTGAAGTAAAACAGTGCTAATTCTCAAATTCGAATTCACAGCATTTCTGCCTTTTGATTTTGGGTTCCCTCGAGCAATACAATACTCATTCTCAATTTAGAAATCCATGTATTTCTGACTATTGATATTGAGCTGTCACAAGAAACTTCTGTCTTTAGCATTTGCAATGGAGTGGGAGGAAAACAAAATTCTAGATCCTATACCACTCGTCCTCCCTAAAATATACATATGTGAACTAGCCCACACTGTTAATTTCTTTTCTCACATTGTAGCTGATTTGCCTTTTTTCTGGCAAGGGAAGAAATAACTCATGAGCTTTCATATCTTGTATATTCAGGTGTTTTTACAGAACTGTTGCAGCAGATGCAACTGAAGGGTCTTCAAGTAAGTGATCAACTATCTTCACTCTATGAGTCTATGTTCTTGATAAAGGTAGATGGTTAGCAAACAGTCACACCACCTTTTAACTTATATACAGTAAGATTGGAAGTCTGACGATCTGATGAATTTGATATATGTTTACACCTACTAAAGTGAGCATACAGTGCACCTTTTCTTGTTAGTGGAATGAATTTAAGCTTATACACACAGGTATTAGAACCAAGAATATCTGACAATGTTTTGCTTGTTTAATACTTTCATTACTTTGTGACAGATGTTGCCTGATATAATTCGTGATGATTGTATCATAAAACAGCCATAGTTAAGTTCCTTTTATACATATGAATTGCCATCAGATTAGTTTAGCCTAGCTCTTTAGGCTGCCTGAACCATGTAACTGGCTTTTTACAAGACCGCAGCAGCCTTTTATTTAAAACATGCTGTAATATAAGCAATTAAGCATGCTCAGATAGTAAAACAGTGGCAGGTGTTTCCCCTTCTTCTATTGATCCCTGTAGCTTGTTCTTGTACTTCTCAAGTTTTGAGTTGTTTCTAATAATTAAAACTATATATAGCATGCAGCAATATAAAACAGAAATTTACTTTTTGCAAAACAAGAGTGAGGATCTCCTATTTAGCTATTTCTTCTATTTTTTGTGAAACTTGACATTTCTTTTACATATTAAAAAATCGGGCAGATATCCTATGTTATCTTTTTCATTATCAGGTTGATGAACTCTACTCACTTGACCTGGATGCTCTCAATGATCTTCAGTATGTTGTCCTAATCTAGCATTAATGTGAATGCCATTATTTCTGAGTTAACAGAACCTAATTTGTGTTGGCATTTGCCAGGCCAATATATGGGCTAATAGTGCTATACAAATGGCGACCTCCAGAAAAGGATGAGCGTCCCTGTCATCAAGGATGCAATCCCAAATCTTTTCTTTTGCAAAGCAGGTCAGAACATTCGAGTTGGCAAGCAACTCTTCCCACCTTTATTCATTTGCATATCTTAAAATCAAGGGTGTTCTTTCACTTGCAGATAATTAACAACGCGTGTGCAACCCAAGCTATCCTTTCGGTTCTCCTGAACTCTTCTGGTATCACCCTTAGTGATGAACTTAAAAAGCTGAAGGAATTCGCAAAGGATTTGCCACCTGAGCTCAAAGGATTGGCTATAGTCAATTGTGCAAGCATTCGCATGCTGAACAACTCGTTTGCAAGGTCAGAGGTCTCTGAGGAGCAGAAACCACCTAGCAAGGACAACGATGTATACCATTTCATAAGCTATGTTCCAGTGGATGGCGTCCTGTACGAGCTTGATGGGCTAAAGGAAGGACCAATAAGCCTGGGAAAATGCCCAGGTGGTGTTGGTGATGCAGGGTGGCTTAGGCTAGCGCAGCCTGTGATTAAAGAGCACATTGACATGTTCTCTCAAAATGAGATAAGATTCAGTGTGATGGCAATCTTAAAGAACCGGAAGGAGATGTACACAGCGGAGCTGAAAGACCTCCAGAGGAAGAGGGAGAGCCTCCTTCAACAGATGGGTGACCCTTCTGCGATCAGGCACGTGCCATCTGTTGAGCAGTCACTAGCAGAGGTGGCAGCTCAGATCGAGTCTGTGACAGAGAAGATCATAATGGAGGAAGAGAAGTCAAAGAAGTGGAAGACGGAGAATTTGAGGAGGAAGCATAACTACGTGCCGTTCCTGTTCAATTTCCTCAAGATTCTTGAGGAGAAGCAGCAGTTGAAGCCCCTGATTGAGAAGGCAAAGGCGAAGCAGAAGTCTCACGGCCCCAGTGCTAGGTGAAAGCTGCAATGCATCTACTGCCTCTTTTAGTTGGGGTTCCTTGTAGAGATTGGCCCTGTGTCACTTGCTTTCTTGGCCAGTGTTTTGAATCTTATGCTTACCCCAAGTTTTAGGTAGCGCACAAATTTCTGCCTTTTTACATATTCAGGTGAAGGGATCTTGATGAAACGAGTGCCCACTGTATGCAGTCATACTGTGTATGAAAACCATGCATGGTTTACCCAGCTTTTTTCATGGCAAACTAATGGTGTCGTTTGCTGACACATGTCAAGCCTTGTTTGTTTCTGAAAAACGTATGCAATCACGAACATCTCTACTCTTCCATTTGTTTCTGAAACGTAGAGGATGATGCAATCTCGAACATGTCTACATACTCTTTTGCCTAGTCGCATCATACGATTTGTTTCACACCACCCATAAGTTTGCTGGAAAATTGGAGTCTTTACACCACCCAAGTCTGTTGTTGGAACGTTCAACCGCACAACCGAAGTACCGGTCAATGGCTTAGGAGCCTACCAAATTAAAGTTCCCTTTTGGCCAGTACTCGCACTATATTATTAGTAGGGGTAATGCAGATCCATCGATTAACCGCCAAAAGCACACGAGTTCTGTCTTGCTCGATCGTGCTTGTCGTTGGTCGCCAGTTGAGTACGTACGGCATGTTTTGCGTTTTCCGTAGTGGGCCCAAACTCATCCAATCAAACTGATTTGGTTCCGAAAAGGAGAAAACAACGGGCTTTGAAAACAAGGAAACAACCAAAAATAAATAAACTGAGCAATTAGTTCATTATGAGAGGAAAAGCATGACGTTTCTTCCAAGACTATCATATCATGTAGTGTGAAATGAAACACGAACAAAACACCTTAATGCGTAGTAGTTTCATTCTATTGTTTCGTAAACATTTAATTTTAGGACCCATGAAACTCACTTCTTTTTCTTCGTGAACAACATTGTCATGTCATAAAAAACATCTTAGAGCAAGTACTCCAAGTGCTCTCTAAAAAATAAATGCTCAAATCTCCTTATGTGTTAAATGCAAATGAAACTTTGATGCAACTTCTACTAAGACTGGCCTTAGCCCTTAGTGACCACAACAAGCCGTGTTATTACATATCCATTTTATCTTGATGCATCATCAGGTTGTGAGAGACTATATATATTCGGACTAAACAAACGATTTGATGAGAGTTAACTCTAATACTAGGTAATGAACCCTACCAACAATTGAACTGGAGTCCTTTGATTGGTTTCATACATGAGTCTTTTTGTTTAAAGACAATAAAAATCTAGTTTCACTGTGCAACCATACAAACTTCTAATCTACGCCGTAGGATATACATCTAAATGGCACGACATGATAACCACATGGGAGGTGGGAGGGAGGATTTGTAAAAGTGTGATTAGAGGCAGGCGGATAAATGTAAAATTACAAATTCCATCAATCGTGTCCCTTATTATCATGCTGGTAACAGTTTTTTTGTCTCAACATAAGACAGAATCAACCAGCCAGAGAAAGATTGGAAGGACGAATATATTAGGAGCATATAGCATGGCAAAGAGCATTCTCGATTGGGGGTTTCATCGGCATTAAATGAGGTGCCACATAACCAAAAGAGATAATGTGGCGTAGTAATTAATATGAAGCTGAGCAAATGAGTTTCATGGACACTGTTTCATGGGTATGAAACACCATTGAAACTCCCATTGAGAACATAGAGTTTTATCCCAACATATTTTGACCAATCTCAATGCAACAAATATATGCTAATTTAATGCTATAACTTGTCTATGAAATCGTGAGATGAAACTATGCATTGAGACATACTATTTTATACATCAAACTAAATCTCTAAATCTGATATGACACTTTGAAAAGTGCGAGATGAAACTGTGCATTAAGACTGGCCTAATAATCAATCTCTCTGCTGCGGAAAATAGATTGCTCGAAAAAAGCGCAAAACGTTGCCCTATTGAGACGACGGAAGATCGGAAGGAGTAATTAAGCTAGCAGGAGTGCGTGGCTGCGTGCGTCACTTGTTCACACATGGGCGTGTGGCGCGCATACACACCATTGCTACTGTATTCCTTTAGTTTAATCTCGCGTCCTCGTCGGGTGCATACTTAGCTAGTCGTGCTCGTGCATCCTTAACCACTGCTAGCTAGGGCAAACAAAATAAAAAACAAGAGCCTCTCGATCGTCCTGGATAACGCCTCGTACAACATGTCCTATAATAATGTTTCCATTTGAAACACAACTAGTAGCTACTGGCACACAGTCCTGGCTCATGCATGTATATATATATAGACTAGTGTGGCGGCACAGCACACAGTGCAGTAATCTATCTGTAGATCAGGGAAGGGTATATGGCCCCACAGGTCAGCGACCCAGCTTTGACAAACTCTGCGGGATTGTATATCTTTTTATCGAGACCTGTTTGGTTCAGGACCTGTTTGGTAGAGCTCGTAACCGAAGACTCACAGAACTATTTTTATTTTCTTTCGATCACGCCAAGACATATTTTTCATTAAGCAGAAATAGTCTGATATATTTTACGGCCGGTAACCGGATATTACTGAGCCTGCCCCTCCCCCGGACAAATACAAACGTTGAGATTACAATTACATGGTGTAAAATTTTGAGACTGGAAAAAAAAAACACCACAAACAACCTAAATAAATCATTGCCATTAGAACTATTTTTCAGCGAGCTTCTCTCTCTTTTGAAACATCTTTATAAAAGTTGTTTTTTCGGCTCCTCTCACGGGCACGTATCTCTAGGTGAAGCTGAAAATTAAAACTTCTCCCAGCTTTTCTCTCTTACCAAATGCATGTTTATGAAAATAACTAGCTTTAGCTTTACTGGAGGGTGAAGCTACTTTAAAGTTTTTTTAAAAAAATATTCACCAGCGAATTCATTCACTTAGTTGGACCAAAACAATAGATGCTTTGCATTGCTTTGGTGAGCTGACGATGCCATGGAGAGAAGCAATAATCCAATATGGAGAATATATTATGTTAAATAATTCATCCCAAGGATCAGAGGAAGGACCTTGCCAAAAACAAACATTTGATCTGGGACATGATTGCACTAAAATATGCCAACAAATATATATATTCTGTTCTTCCATAGTTGCATTTGGCCTTCTTGGCCACAGGGGGAGGCTGGGTATGAACCTAGGGTGCACATACATACACATTAGTTTATCATATTTCTGACATGTCCTAGCTATGCAACGCAGAAGCATACTAGATCGAATAGTGTGTGTCAGCTTTCGGGCTGGGTGTCACTTGAGGGAGGCTTCAAGTAGGGACGTTGCCAAGTGCATGCCCGCGACGCCCCCACCCAACCCCGCCCTTTCACCCCTTCTCCAACCCCCAGCTAGCCCTGTGTCGTCGAGAGTTGACCTCATCACAATTCCCCACCACCATCCCAACCCGCGCGCATGCCCTTGTTATCTCCATTGACCCGGCTCGATTTCTTCCCCCCCTCCCTCCTCCAACAAATAGAGGAGAGCCCCGGCAAGCCCCTAGCTAGATTTCATATCGCATGCGTACAAATCAGCCTGCAGCCGAGATCGATCGATCGATCGGTCGAGAAAGTAGCTATAGCTAGTAGCTACAATGATCGGGGAGGGGAATCCGTATTACCTACAGCAGCAGCAGCAGCAGCAGCTGTACCACCATGGCCACGCCCTCGATGGCATGGACGGCAGCGGCGGCTTCATGGCGGAGCCGCAGCATCCGCCGCCGGCGTCGTCCGGTTCCGGTTCCGGTTCCGCTTCCGCCGCCGACGCGGTACTCTACAACCTCTCCGTGCTCAGGGACAAGGTGCAGCAGCTCCAGCCGCTCTACAGCCTCGTCGTCGCGCACGACGGGCCTGGCCTCGTCGCTGCCGCGCCAGGCGCCGGCGCCGTCATTCAGGAGATCATCGCCGCAGCCTCCTCGATGATGTACGCCTTCCAGCAGCTGTGCGGCCACGGCGGCGCGGCTCAGGCGCAGGCGCAGCCGCAGCCGCAGCCGCAGGGCGGGAGTAGTAGCAGCGTCGTCGCCACCGGACACGGCCACAACGCCCGCATGGCGGACGCTGCAGCAGCTACCTGCGGCGACCACCAGCGGCAGCAGCACCAGCAGGCGGCCGCCATCGACCATGCCATGAAGCAGCAGTGGCGGCAACACCAGCACCAGCAGCGCAACCTCTACGGCGGGACAACAACTGTACCTGCTGCAGCGGCGGCCATGCCATCATCACAGCCTGAGCCGACGACGACTGTGATGATGGCCGAGGAAGAGTTCGTCGCCGGCACGAGCACGATCATAGAGCTGGAGGCGGCGGAGCTGCTGGCCAAGTACACGCACTACTGCCAGGTGTGCGGCAAGGGTTTCAAGCGCGACGCCAACCTGCGCATGCACATGCGCGCGCACGGCGACGAGTACAAGAGCAGCGCGGCGCTGGCAAACCCGGCCAAAGCCGCCATGGGAGACACCGCCGCCACCAGCAGCAGCAGGTCGTTCTACTCGTGCCCGCAGGAGGGCTGCCGCTGGAACCGGAAGCACGCCAAGTTCCAGCCGCTCAAGTCGATGATCTGCGCCAAGAACCACTACAAGCGCAGCCACTGCCCCAAGATGTACGTCTGCAACAGGTGCAACCGCAAAGCACTTCTCCGTGCTCTCCGACCTCCGCACTCACGAGAAGCATTGCGGCGACCACCGCTGGCTCTGCTCCTGCGGCACCTCATTCTCACGCAAGGACAAGCTCGTCGGCCACCTCACGCTCTTCACCGGACACCAGCCCGCCGTGCCGCTCGACAGGCAGGCCAACGCCGGCAGGAGGTCGTCGACGTCCACGCAGCTCGGTACGTAATAATGGCATTTGGGGTCGATCAGACTTGTTGAGAATGTAAGATACCCTAGATAGTATTGTATCAGTAATTTTTCAGCATATATAATTAACATGTGTCCGTGTTTGCAACAACCAATCAAAACATGAGTTTGCTTGCTGTTTTCGTTATTTTGAAAACAAAATGGCAAAACTGCAATCAAACTCATGCTGTTGCTGTTCGTATGTGTAGATCAATCGACAAATATATAGAGCTGTAGTTATGAATTGTTGTGATATGGGTGTGTTTCAGTTTTAATTTGAGCTTTGATTAATGCTGCTAATGCTAATACTGCAATAAGATAGCATCAAAGCAAATGTGACTGGCCTGTTTAATTAACTTTGCAAATTTTAGGACCCAGCAGGAACTGAATATTTCGAAACAAAGGCTTTTAATTTTCCTTTTTGATATATCTCTCCATGCATCAGCATGCAAACTCAAAGAATGTATATGAGTTTGATTGTTATTTCCATTATGCTAAAAAATGAGAAGGCAACAGAAATCAAACTCATGCTATGTGCTAATTGAACTGTAGATTTGACATACTATACTTTCGCCATAATTCTGAGTGTGTGGTGCGTGGATGTGTTTTGTTGGTTGATACTACTATTTTACAACTTTAAGACCTCCAAAAAGGTGTCAATCTTAATGCCTTTGTTTACTATAACCAATTTTGCAAACTTTATGGCCCAAGATTGAACATCTTCATGTGTAAAGTCTAGCCGGCCAAAAGGAGGCATGCAAACTTTAGGTCGGTTTGATATTTTGTTATTTTTCAGTTCTGATATGATATGGATGTGGGAAGAGGGAAATGAGATTCGTTGTAAGTTTGTCATGCATATATCAGTCAGTGAGACAAGAAATTTGGACGAGTAAATAAATAATTAACCTGCCTAGCCGGGGTTGATATATATATATATTGGCACGCGCCGCTGGGGTACGTGTCTCGCACCTTGTTGCTGCACCTGATTAGTTGCACCAAAAAAGGTGTCACTTTTATCCCGTCACAATGGAGTACATTTCCTTTTGGAAACATCAGAATGGCCCTTATCAGTTATCACTGATCAGCCAAGATTCCACTGCCCACTAGCTATCTAGCTAGACCAAAGGCAAGGAAAGTCGAACATGTACATATATAGGCATATACAATCGGTAAAGCTGGGAAAATTAGATTCTGGGAACTACAGTTCCCAGATTTATCGAGTGTATAGGTAAAGTGCGCCGGTAAAGGTGGCTCGGCAAAGTTATGGTCAATTTACGAGATCCGCTTTGGCGCTCGGCGAATTGACCATAACTTTGCGAGAGTTGTGCTTGACAAAACTCTCGGCAAAATTTTTCTAAGGTTTTTTAAAATTAAGATTCACCGAGTGTCGCGTCGAGACGACACTTTCGGTAGATTTATACTTCACCGAGCATAATGTGACTCTCGGTAAAGTGGACGTCGACAGAGGCAAAAGGTGTCAACGTCGGTGTGGGGGGGACTCGGTAGAGGCGTTACCAAGCGGCCCTGGTAGAGGTCTCGGTAAAACCTCTTTCCCGGCTAGAATTTCACCGAGAGGATTTTATCGAGAGTGGCGCCTCAGTAGCACCTTTATCGAAGCGCTATTATCCCTTTACTGAGCGCTTCCAGCGTCGGTAAAAGGACTAGCATCCAGTAGTGATGCCTCCTACTATACATGTCTAAAATCTGATTCGTACTAGTAGTGATATATCATTCATAAACATGAGTTAATGTCTAAAATCTGATTCGTATTAGTAGTAATTATCATTCATAAACATGAGTGAATGACCCGACCGCGAAAACTAATATATCATTCATCACTCTGGAGACAACTCTAGTTTATTATTTTGACACAAATCAGCTTATCGTGCATGTTAAAGCTCCAAACAAATGTAGTATTGATTTTACTTTTTAGAATGTGTGAGAAACCAATGTCTTCATATCCAAGTTTTTCTGTAATAAAGATCACATGACTGTGTGTGAGAAGCGTGTTAGTTTTTTCTAACTTATTATTGGGAATATCAGGTTAATAAAAGTCCCTACAGGTTTCTTAGTGGTTAGTTTCATTGTGTTGTTTCGAGATGATGAAACTCTTACTTTCAATGTAAAGTTTCATTCTAGAGTTTCATAGCATTTAATTTCATGACTCATATATAGTTGGTAATGGTGTCGAGAGAGTTTCATCTAGATGACACTCAATTTTTTCTTTTCCATATTAAATATACTGCCATGGTTATAAAAATGTCTCTGTGACAACTTTTTAATGTAAATGTCCCAATGAGGCTGACCTTATATTCAAAATAATAATGTCTATTTTTCATTTAAATTGAGTAATTTGGCGGCTTATTAGTAAGAACATGCATGAAATTACGTGCAATGACATACGAGGCCTAAAAACGGCGCCCTGCAATAAAATTATTCCCTCGGTCTCTATGAAAGTGTCGTTTTGACTTTTGACTATCGAGTTTGACCATTCATCTTATTCAAAGAATTTCTGTAAATAATAAATTAAATCAATAATCATTAAAGTATCTCTACCGACAAAATAAGTCAGAACAAAATAAATAATATTTATACAAAAAATTGAATAAGACGAGTGATCAAACAAAATGACACGAAAACCAAAAGTGACACTTTTAAAGGGGACGGAGAGAGTACGTTTGACACCAGACGTTGTACATTTAGTTGTCACATTTTTTTTTTTGCATTGCACCCTTCATGTGTGATAGATATATCTATATTTGAAACTATATATCTCTCATCTGTTCATATTTTACTCATAGAACTTTCTTTTCCGTTTTTTTATTGTGGTATACTTTAGTTATGATTGTTTTATCTACTTCTCCGTCCATATTCATTTTTTTTTTTATTTCCCCATTTGCATGTGTGTTCGGCTGATATCTCTCTCATGTGTTTTCATACTGATATATATAGTTATATTTTTGCAAAAAAATCATAGTTATATGCATACTTTTTTTACTACTCTCTCTCTCTCTCTGTGTGTGTGTATACTGTGACCCCCGTACGTAGGATCATATTTTCCTCCTATGCATTGGCACCGCACCTTGCATATGTGCGCTGCTCACATATGTTTAGACCCTAATTCCAGCTTTGTATCTCTGACACGGAAACATATGTTCCTTACTGTATAGAGGTCTGCACAGTGGCATACTACTTCGCCATAATTGGTCAGGCTAGAGGTTCAGGAAACAATGTTTAGACCTTAATTTCATCTGTGTATATATCTCTGGGGAAACATATTCGTTGCTTGCGTGCTTTCATCGTATGCATTATACACATGCATGTATATACTTTGAGGTTACTCTCTTTTTTTATTTATATTTGAAGAATATACAGAAATGATGGTTATATGTATATAATACTTTAGGTTAACTTCAAATTATATTTAGGCGCTACTCTAGGTTTTTTAATAATAATAATAAATTAAGGTGAGTATTGTAGGTGCAAATGTAGATGTTACTTTATATTATTTTTAAGATGGCATATATATATATATATGTATGTGGGTACGTACTTTAGGCAAAGATTGCGGGTTATTTTATATATTATTATTTTAGATAATAGCAGTGATGGCCGTTTAGGTAGATATTTAGAGATTACTTGGATCATTTTTATAATGATAGAGGTAGATAGGATTTTAGAAAAGAAAGTAGAACAGGTGAATGTTTTTGAACGATGATTAGTGTAAAAAATTCCAGGATGTTGATTTGTGCGAGATTTTCTAAAATCTATCATCTTTCCAGGTGTCTTGTGAGAGGTAATATAAGATGGATCAGACCAAAAGCCTTATTATCTAGAGAAAACATGTTATTTCAACCACAAAACTATGTAGTGTGTATATATAATTTTGTTTTTTCGATCGACGATATCATAATCTTGCATCGTCAATCAACAAAGGTTCATTTGGCAATGATGGAATATTAATCCGCATTATATCCCTTCCCTCTTGATAATGGTCAAGTCGTGATTGGCAAGGGCCGCCCCTCGGCTAGATGGACCTTTAATGGATCTAACGGCTATATGTGTGTGAGCATGTGTTCTTGGGAGCAGATTTTACTTTCTCAGCTGGAAGCCCCACTCAACAGGCATTGTACCATCAGCAGCGCATACATGGCGGCAACAACCGCTATTCTAGTTACTATACTTGGCCATGCAGCCCGTGGACCGGTGTTTTGGCCCGCCCGAAAGCACGGCACGACACGGTGGTCACCGGGCCCGGTCCGCACGGCCCGTGTCACCGGGGGCGTGCACGGGTCGCCACTCGGCCCGTGGCACGGTATGGGTGACCCGATAAAAGTAGAGGCACGGTGGCGACCTGGTGATGAAATCAATAGGAGCAGCCCAACGGTATGGAAAACGGCCGACCGACCACCAGCCCAACAAGGAAAACCATCCAACCCTATCCTCTCTCCCCCGATCCGCCCGGTCCCCATCACGGTCCCTCCGCAACACCACGGCGCGAGCAGCCTTTCGCCATTCTCCGTTGTCCGCCTCCCTCCTGGCCTTCCTCGCCGCACTCTACCTCCTTCAGCCCCACGCGGCCACGCACCCACCCCTTCCTCCCCCAAGTGCTCGAAGAAGTAGCAGCCCCTCGGTGGCCAGCCTGTGAGCACCGTCGGCGCGACCAGCGGGGACGCCGAGTGCTAGCTCAACGGCGTCGCGAAAGTGATCGGCGGCGACGGCGCGACCTCCACCGGCGTGTGCCGGCCTCCATCGCGGCGGGAGCGCGCGCCGGCCTTCCGTCGCCGCCCGTGGGGCGCGGCCTCTACCGACGCGGGCCAACCGGTTGGCACCGCACGACGGGCCCAACAAACAGCCCGTCACGATGAGCAGCCCGCGGGCCGTGTTTTGGCGGCCAAGCACGAGCACGCCTCGAGCACGGCCCGTCAGGCAAGGTGTGCCGGCCCGGCATGGCCCGATGGCCATCTATACTAGTCACTACGTACTGGAAACTTGCAAATTGGCTTGTAGTTCAATGGCAGGACGGTCTAGTGGGGCGCTTCCCACCGGGGTTCAAATCCTAGTGCTCGCACCTTTTCCTAGGATTTACCCATGATTTACCGGCGTTATACGTTCCGTCGGCGACGAGGCGCCAATGGTGACTTCGGAATCTCGCGACAATAAAGTAGCCAAACATGTCTAAGAAAAGCAACGTGGCGGCGACATCATACTGCCGAGTCACAAGGTCAAGGCCACCATATATAGCAGTGGATGAAAAGGCGACGTCGCCAGTTTGAGCTGGTGAGATATAACTCTTGGATGATGACAACGTGGGTGGGGAGCTATATCTTAGGGGAAATGCTGGTTATCTATATACCATATGTTCAACCGGCAATGAAATTATCTGCCTATTCAAATGGTGGCATATAGTTAGAGTTGAAAAAATAAAGCAAAAGTAAATACAATCGCAGGCATCTTTTTTTTTTTTGGGGGGTGGGTGGGTGGGGGGTGAGGAAGGTATACTCTTATTTTATTTATGTATCAATGGACATTGTGGATGGGCAATGTTTTGAGGTACAAGAATAATTTCTAGTCTCCAAAGGAGCCAAATATATCTCCCAGGTGCCATTTATAAACACTTTTAGCAAGAACATTGTGCCTTATATTTAGAGTGTCCACCCTCATGCATGCATGCTTAAAAACAATAACTTTATGAAAGAAAATCTTCTAGCATTAATTTCGTTCAAGATGGTTGAGTGAGCACACAAACTTTTCTTCTGCATACTATTCATTACCACCTTCATGCACTCTGAACCTATTAATTACACACTTCTAGGCACCCAGGTCAAAGTGCCAACAGAGTTGCTTCGTTGCAAGCCGATGTTTTCTAGGGAAGGTGGGTCAACAAGACCGTTAATGACCATTGCACTATAACAGCAGCATATATATATAATTCCCTCAGCTGTCTCTACACATGACAACAATAGTAGCTGAAAACCTTAAGGAGAAGGTACTATCCATTTGGGAGTGGGCCGGCTTCTATGTAGGCCTGTCGCGTGTGCACTCCCAAGAGCCAGCGTTATATGGGCTGAAACTTATGATGGGCCAGACAAGAGCCAGGCCGCCTTGTTTAGTGGCTCCGCTAGCCAGCAATTCATATGCAACCAGATAGAGAGGGACACTGCGCAGGAAGTTTTATTTAAAAAAAAAAAAGAGATCAGTACACTGCGCAGGATTTTTTTTTAAAAATTATTTCATTTTATTTATACATGTATGCCAAGAGATCAGTAGGTGTTGGTAGCCATGAGGTGCATCGCGATCAGCTGAAAGTTTCAGATCAGTTGAGGGTCCTGCATATATGCAGTTATCAGTGTATTATTAGTTCTAAGATTCTGACAAGGAAATCATCAGATGCGAAACCACGTGCACATATATATGAATGAATAGTATATGATATGATGCAGTAGTACTAGTGTATCATCACATCATGGGATCATCATAACATCTGTGCCCTTGCAGGTAGTTTCGCTGCGTTTGTAGTAGGCAATGGACATTCAGACATTCTACTGTTGGCAATTGGCATATGTCAACTCTTTGTCTAAAACCACGTTCACACCAGATAAGAGCGTAAATAAAATAAAGAAAAGCATTGCTTCCTGCTGATGAAAGTGGAAACAGTCCAAATAATGGAAGCAGTTGGCGTGCCATTTGGCCAAGTAAGCGACCTCGATGCATGGTAGTCGGTCAATGAGCAGCTAGCTGGCTCATCAGCCATCAGGGATAGATGTCGGGCAGGTGAAGCTAAGTGAGGTGGACTTGAACAACTTGACTCGCACACCGCGTTAGTTTTTATATTCCCTTCAATTCAATTCAATTCAATTCAATTCAATTCTTCTTCTTCCAAATCCACCTCGTCCAAACACAACTCGCGTTATCTATTCAGTCTTTGTCAGTTTATTCTTCAAACGGGATTCATACGACGTAAACGCTAGAGAGCCTGCCTGTGCATTATATGAAAAAATAAAAATCCGCTCCCAATCCCAAAAAGATTAGTAATACTATCGATAGTTTGGAAGACAAAATATTAAAGAGAAATAATGGTGAGGAACAACGAATTGTTCTTTTTATATATTTAATAAAAAGGAGCAGCACTGCGGATTATGCATTGGTTTATATACAAATTATATAAGGAAAAATATGTACTAATTGCAAAATAAAATAAAACAAAATAGAATTGCATGCATGGATGATGGATCAGTACGTAGTTTCTTAATTGTTGGTCCATGGGTAATAGCTACTGGCGACTAATTCATGATTCACACACGCATACACATACCCAAGATCTACATATGACTACATCTTCTTTCTGCATTGTCTAAACTAAAACTCTGAATTCGATCAGTCTGAAGAAATTGAAGCGTACGTCACCGGCCGATCGAGTTAATTGTCGCGTTGAAGGAAGCATCGTGGTTTGTTGGCAGATTCATCGCTTCACGTACGGATGATAAGTGAAAGAGGCCAAATGGCCGGAAAGCTAGCTAGTTAGGTTGTGCATGACGACCTGAGATATATATTATTATAAGTAGTATAATATATACTCTGCGTGTTTGGTTGACTGTAGGTCATTTGACCCACAATAATATATGTATCAGTATTAGCCAAGTGCTAATTTACATCAGCTAGTACGAGAGTGCAGACGTACTATGTGTTAGTCGCATGCTTCTCAATTGTTTAGCGAACCAGCAGGGCTAGCGTGGTTGAATTCGCAAAGCGAACCAATGCAAGAGGTACACCCGAATGTAATCGAACTAAGCTAGCTAGCTACCATGGAGAAGGGCGCATGCATGCCGATCACGTTCATAAAATGCGTCAAAATGGCATATATATTTAACAACGTGGCACTGATCATTTTGTGCTAAGGGTTATTTGTTAGGCGAGTCTCAATACAGGTTTCATGGAGGATGTCATGCACATTAAATAGGGTGCCACTTCACGGACTTGATAAGGTCATTAAATGAGCGAGTTTCATCGGATGAGAGAAGTTTCATCCACATGAAACTCATTGGGCTCGATTTTAGTTTACACAAGTTTTCCAACAAAATATAAGGATCTATTTGGCAGCGCTCCTAAAGCAACAACTTCTAAGTTGAATCTAGGAGAATATATGTTAAACATTTTTTTACTGATAAGTGATTATATTTATTACCATGTGAACTGATTCTCTAAAAGGAACTAAATGGAACCTATAACAAAAACTTCTTCTTCTGATTCCACTCGAAGCATAGAATCGTTGTATACACGGTCTATCTTAGAGAAACGGTTTCAGAGAATCACTTCTTTTTAGAATAAGTAGCTGCTTCCAGAGGAATTCTAGAGCAATTGAAGCACTATGAAACATGATAATAATACTCCATTCACCAAAATAATTGCATATCTCGATTTTCAAAGAGCCAAATATTTGTAAGTTTGACCAAACATATACAATAATATAGCAATATTTATGATGCAATAATATGCTGAATAGTGGAATGTATTTTCATTATAAATTTATTAAGATATACAAATATTCATGATATATAATTATTTAAAAAACATATTTATTGACTTAAAAAATATCAGATATATAATTATTTTTGGGACGAAGGAAGTACTTATGATATATATAGATTCTAAAGATTTTTTTTTTTCAATCTAAACGGTGATGCATGGATCGGAGCTTATTGGCGGGAAAAAGGCTGATGTATGCACTGTTCAATACAGTAGTAGTACATTTGACCGTAGCAAAAGTTACTGATGGGAAAAGGTTTGGTGGTGTATATATATACCGTATCGTCCTCCTATAAAAGCTACTATTTTTGGTGGTGTGTATGACACCGTATCCCCACTGAATTGTATATTGTGATCCCCACTGAATTGTATATTGGCACAATCGCTTTTGGAGTTGACAGCTTCAACTAAGGTTGTGTTCTGTCAAAAAAAAAAAAAAAAAAGGGTTGTGTTGTTTCGCACTATAGCTCTAGTCGTCATGTGTGAATTTCTTAGAACCAACTATGTGTAGATCAAGAGATCTTAGGTCTATAACACGTCTATATCTTAGATTAAATATAAATTTGAATTTACTTTACATAAACCTCGAATCCAGCATGATCTCAGAGCTACAGATTTGTTAAAGAGACTAACTAATGCATACTACTCATAAGTCGTAACTGGTAAGGTCAGTACCATTGGAGAGTTTCATAAAATCCAAATACCACAGATTGTAATGTGTTTTGTGTTGGTAATTATGATAATGTGTTTCATCTAGATAAAATTCTTTCTATATCTTCTCTACATTAGATAAGAATGAAATTCCTCTAAAAAACTAGTTCCGAGACTAGCCTTGGCAACTAACCCGACGCAAATTTTTTGTTAATTAAGGGAAATTTAATAAGCATATGCTTAATTACATTAGATCTGAATCCTGCGTGGAGTAGACGCAGGTTAATTTAACCACCACATAACTCTGCGTTGGAGTCAAATAAGCAGACCAAGTAGGCCAGATTAGAGCCTTGTAATCCCAATAGTAGGCGTTGGAATCAAGCAACTGGGGGTCGGTCACTTCAGCCTTAAATCCCAATAGTAGCACCTTTTCCCGCCTTTTCTTTAGGATTTGCTTGGCATTTTCTTGTTATTTCCATTAAGATTTACCGGACATTCCCATCAACAACGAACGTTTCATGGTGAGGTGACTTTGAGAATCTCAATCTCGGAAGATTGTTGATCTTTTAGAGGTGATAATATGGGTAGGGTTTGCGTAAGTATATTCATAAAAATGAGGTGAGAGCGTGTGCATATTGTAAGCGCCTACGTGGTACTGCGTACTATACCAAAAAAAAATCCCAAGCTAAGCTGACAGCAGTCACGTACTACAGTCTACAAATCAACACGATGTACTACAAGCTAATATGAGTTTGCTATATAAACTAAACGAGTGGCCTATAATATCGAGTACGAATTGGAATTGAGTTGCGCTAAAGGCCGGATGCTGCTGACACGGGCAGAAAGGAACACATGTGTGAACCGACGGATTCCCATTGGTCTAGTAGCTCTTTGCAACGTACGACGACGTCTTGTTTCTGCGAGGGGCTTACTTGGAAACAAAATATTGTTACTAGTTTGTAAAAAACAAAAATATTGTTACTAATTTGACTGTCCTCCCTTCCATGTCATGTCATGCATCGGCACGTGACGTGGCGCCGGGGCCGGCCACGCGTGAGGGTTCCAGCGGCTTCACTGACTCACGCAAGCACCGCCGCTAATCTTGATTCTTGTGTCGTCAGCTCACTCCAATCGCGCTCGCGGGAGCTCGTGGAAAAAGTCCACGGTCACCCAATCCCCTGGCAGCTGCGAAACTTCCTCGTGGACGTGGACGTGGACCCGACCCGACCCGACCCGGAGCCGGCCAGGGACGTGGTCACGTGCAGCCGTGGAGGCGAAGGACCCGCCCCAACCCCAAGCCGCTCGCTCGCGTCACTCACCCGGCTCCACTCCCTCGGAGTTTAGCCCAACTGCACCCTCGTTACTTTGCGATTTGCAGCACCAACCAGGCGTTATTTTATTTGTTGGTACGCACGTGCTCGGCTACTTCCGTCAACGATATATCATCATAGCAGTGGATGCATTGCCACACGGGGAGCACGTATTTATTTATTTATAGGATTTTTCTACTTGTGTATACATGCAGCTTTATTATGAGTTAGCACGTAATATATGTGTTTCCTGCTACCAGTTTGCTAAAAGAGTTGACGGACGTTGTGGTTGTATTTACTGGTGGTACTCCTTTTGTCTCTTATTAATCGTCACCGTGAGAACCACACAAGCTTAATATTAGGTTTTTCTTAATATATATTTGGTCAAAGTTAAGTATGCTTGACTTCTTATCATAAACAAAACGAGACGACAGTTAAAAGGTGATGGAGGAACTATGTTACAAGTTTCTACATAATTGACAAAAGTATGTTGTACTCAATTTGAATTGTGAGTAGTAAGTTAGTTTATGTTTGTTATTCCCCAATTATCAACAATTTCAACTTTCTTGGAGAAAAGAACATAAAAAATTTGACTAAGTTTATATAATACGATAATAACAACATTTATGGTATCATCAAATAAGTATCATTAGATTCTTTTATACTATCATAGTAGATCCATTTGATGTCATAAGCCTTTATAGTAATTCTTGGTCAAACTTTACATACCTTGTCTATCCAAGAAAGTTAGAATAACTTACAATTTAGATTAGACAATGTACTTATTAATTCCCTATTCATCACGCATCATCTATGAATGACACCCACTTTTAGACCTCAAACAACAAGAATATGGGTGTTGCTCTTCATAATCTATACAAGACAAATTCAGTGGTGTCTATCATAAGAAAAATGGGTTAATGCTTAATGGTCTCTTAGGAGGACCTAGAGTACTCAAATGTTATTATAATAGTAGAGTGAAAGAACAATATCTATAAAATATATATAAAAGAAGAAGACTAATGACAAATACAGTAGTCGATGGCATGGCAGTGAGCCAACAACCACTCTGCCTAATTCTTTTTAGCTCATCAATCAATCTAAACAATCAATCAGAATACATAAATTTCATGAGGCAAAGATAGCTACCACAGGGGATTTAAATCGGTGGACTTTTCAAGAGGCTGTAGCTAGAAAAACACCATCCTTGAGGGTGAATTCTGCGAAATGTCCCCTCAGGACCAATGCAAACAGACACCATTGGCCAGGCCACCATTGGCCAGGCCAGACCAAAGTCGGTCACTGCACAGTGGGGTCAGCTGGACCGGAAAGAGAAAACAAACAGAATCAGTATTTTAATCCTTGGATTTTGGTGTGTTTACCCTGGTGTTCCGAAAATGCCCCTGGCCTTTCTTATAGCCCAAGCCACCCCTTCTTCCTCCTCTCATTCTCATCTCTCCCTCGGAACTTTCCCCAATCCAATCCAATCCCCCTCCCCAACCCTAGCCCCCGCCGCCGGCCAGTCTGCTCGGGTGGCGCGTACATGACCCACCCTTCCTCGTCGTCTTCCTCCGCCCCGCCGCCGCCGCTGCCGCCCCCGCGGCGGGGGGGGGGCGGAGCGGGAGCGGCCGAGGCGACCTCCCGCGCGCCGGGCTTCCGCTTCCACCCCACCGACGAGGAGCTCGTCTCGTACTACCTCAAGCGCAAGGTCCTCGGCCGCCCGCTCAAGGTCGACGCTATCGCCGAGGTCGACCTCTACAAGCTCGAGCCCTGGGACCTGCCGTCCCGCTCCCGCCTCCGCTCCCGCGACTCCCAGTGGTACTTCTTCAGCCGCCTCGACCGCAAGCACGCCAACCGCGCCCGCACCAACCGCGCCACTTCGGGAGGGTACTGGAAGACCACCGGCAAGGACAGGGAGGTGCGCCATGGGCCTAGGATCGTTGGGATGAAGAAGACGCTCGTCTTCCACGCCGGACGCGCCCCCAAGGGCGAGCGCACCAACTGGGTCATGCACGAGTATCGACTCGAGGGCGACGACGCCTCGGCGATACCGCAGGTATCTATCTAACCCCATCCACCTTCTTGCTTGCGTGTTACACACACTTCACTGTACCGAAATGCAGTGTGTTTTTCCTTTATTTGTTAGTGATAATACTCTTGATCAGTGCAATCTTCTTAATAAGGAAACGAAATTGCGTCCCACCGGGGTATCTGATAGACGATAGGTTCGTTGGGAAATGAGTTAGATCCATATTACGACCTTTTACCTGATGATTATTCCTCAAGGATCCTTTACCTGATTCCAGTGAAATTCTTTTGACACCAGTAGTACTCTTACAAATGCACTGTACTTAGTACTGACACTGATTTCTGAACTTCTTCGCACAGGACTCGTTTGTGGTGTGCCGGATCTTCCAGAAAGGGCCCAGGTCCTCAGAATGGGGCACAGTATGGAGCGCCCTTCGTTGAGGAGGAATGGGAGGAGGATGACGCAGATGTCGGTTTGCTTCCAGTGGAGGGTGATGCTGCTGTTGATCCTGAGGTTCCCCGCGCTCCTGTGCAGA
Organism: Hyparrhenia diplandra; assembly: GCA_015847255.1. Taxonomy (NCBI): domain Eukaryota; kingdom Viridiplantae; phylum Streptophyta; class Magnoliopsida; order Poales; family Poaceae; genus Hyparrhenia; species Hyparrhenia diplandra. The sequence continues at coordinate 124,533 of JADLZK010008595.1, read as the reverse complement.
TCCCTGGTGCTTTGGAGAGAGGCTATCTTCAAATGAGTGATCTCATTCAGGTATGGCTGCAACCAGTCAACTTTCATGATTTTTTTTTAATAAGAAAAACTGCCAGTGTTTCTGCACATAGAATTCAATTTGATGTTCACATTTAGTCTAAGCTGTACTTGTTTGCCATCATAATGTGAAGATAGTAAAAGAAGGGATATATATTTGTTGTATCTCTGAAAGTACTTCATTATTTTAGTTACAATGAATGGTACCTGAAGGAGCAATAAATACTGTAAATCATTTGCATTTAGTGTTCGTGGTTGTATGAATTATTCTCATATATCTTCTGTATGCAGTTATGTAGAATCTTTGTTCATTTTCATGAAAGCCTTTGTTATGCACTGAATAATTCCATTCGATCTTAAAACGTGCAACTTTTGTGTTTGAAGTACACATCAGGACATTTAGATTGAAGCATTGACTGGATTGTTTGAATGTCCTACCTATGTTCTGTACTACTACTTTTGCCATTTATCATTCATAAAATCCTGGTACCTTGTTTCATAATACACTGCTTTATGGGTAACAGGCAGTTGTTATGGTTTATTTACCTGTTGAATGGGTTTTTCGGTTTTATAGGTGGGTTAGAATATTTTTTAAAAGATACCTTTCCTGTTCTTGTGTTGTTGTTAAGTCGGATTTTGGTGGTCTAGTATCAGAATTTTCATCATTTGCTTATGGTGTCGGACTAAAGTTTTCTGTTAATGTAATAGCAGGAGCTCTGCTTTACAATTAAGAAAAATAGAATTGGCCTACTTTATAAGGGAAACCAGGCCAGAAAACCTGAGTCACAGATTAAAACACAGGCAAAACCACAAAACCAGAACACAATACCCTGACGACTGACCCACTGCAACCTAAATACACACAGAGTTAACACACAAACCAACGGCGCCCACCACATATCCTCATTGCTAAGCTGATCACAAGCAGCAAAGAGCAGCTCCGGCTTCCCACGGTGAAGACCAGCCAAAGGCCGTGACATCCTCCAGCCTCCTAAAGTAAATAAAAGGATGTTAAAAATATGCTAATATAAATGTGTTTTTTTTCTCTTAGCGCACTTCTCTAGGATAACAGGTGATGGTATGTCATCCGAAATAAGATTCATGTTCTGCTCATTGTCGAAAGAGGCCCACAGGCCACAGCTGTGGAATGTACCTTGTTGACAGACCATGACTCTTTCCATGCCTTACATCATATTGATTAATCATGTACCTTGCATTTATCAGGTTTGCTGGATTCCTCATGCTTTAGCGTTTACCTTGTTCTAACTTGTATTGACGAAATTTTATCCCATGCTGTGTAGCAAGGACACTGACTTTTTCTTTTGTTTTGGCATAAAGCTTACCTTTCTCTCAGGATTAGGTAGCAAGTTGTATGAGATCACGACTACAAGAGTCATGATATCATAGTATTCATGTCTGAACATTAAAAAGGTCTGGGTTTCTGTGTTGCCATTTCCATCTTTAACTGTGTGGTGTGAACTCCACATCATGCTACAGAGTGCAGATTGTCAAATAGAATAGTTCCTTAAGAATAAGTTTTTTTAGAAAACATTTCTTGAATGTAAAAATGAGTTTACTATTCATCCATGCAGTATCTCTAGAAAATGGGTGATCTTTTTTGTTTATTCAATTCGTTTTGATACTATGAAATTTACACATTGGTAGATTCATGGTTCTAATTATGTTCTTTCTTTTTCAGGGTTTGGGTGATCAAAATGGAAATGGTACACCTAGTTTGCCAGTTTCTGATATTTCAAATAATAGCAACCATCCTGAAGATGTAGATGGAAATTCTGGGGACATTTTAAGTGACCCAAACCTTGGCTCGAATTTTCTTCAGTATGAACCTGGGGAGCAAAATAGTTTAATGCTTAATGGAAGTATCATATCAAATGCAAATGCTGGAGATTTTTTTAATAATTCCAGCCCCAGTGATGGGTTCCTCGAGCTGAAGGATTTTGCAGATGCTGCAAATTTGGATTTACCTTTGGGCAATGGATCAACCATCTGGCTGTCGGATGGTTGGACATGGAAAAACACCTGACTCAGCAGAAGCTGTAAATGGAGCTAACAATGAGATTCCTCCACTCCCTGATGACCAGACTTTCCAACCAGATGAGCTGGAACAACTGTTGCAGTCAATACAACAAGATTCCCATTTGGGCTCAAGTATCACTGACCCCCGCATTCTTCTATGACAAATTCAGTTCTGCCTGAGGATGATTCTTTGATGTTCTATGATGCACCCTTGATTCAACCTTGTGTGATGATGGGTTTGGACAGAATGGAATTTTTGGCTCCACAGCAACCAATCTATCTGGCATTGGCATGGTGGACGATGGTATGCAATACTTCGATGCAATGGATGATATTTTATATAACGATGGTAGCAGTTCCCATGCTAATGGTCCAGTCTTGACCCAAGAGGTATGATATCATTTGAAACAAGAGACAAAGTTGCTGTGTTGGTTTCAGACCATAGATATGTACTGGTGATCACCCAAAATTTTCTACTTTTACAGGTCAACAGTACCATGTATACACATAGTCCAACTCAAAAGGTTATAGAACCTAATTTTGTAGTTGGTGCCCCGTCGTCTGCTAGGTTACCTGAAGCTGGTAGTCAGTTAGATTGTGTTGTTTTACCAGGTAATCTTATTATGGAAAATTACAATAGGTCGGCTGTACCTTGATCTATGATGGAAAAAGGAGCATTTTTCATACATGTTGCACTAGATTCTTTTATGTTAGATGTATTTATCCTTACCCTCATTGAGCAAGATTGAAGTATTAGACGATTTGTGTCGTTGAGAGAATCTAGCTCAATCTTGCTTACTTGGGGTAGGGTTATATACAGCTTGCATGCAATTTCCTGGTCATTAATGCTTGCACCTGTGAATGGACATTGTTGACAAGTTTTTTGTGTTGTGTTCCACAGATGGTCAGGCTAGGAGTAGTGCTATCGGAAAGGGATTTGTAAGGATTCTGGATTCGATCTCCGCTCCTCCAGCTTTTGCAGGAGAATTTCCAGCTAACCACTGCAAACCCTTGGCTCATATTTCTGGGGGGCGCCCCAACACAATCCATGTTTCTGCTGAAGTGATCCGTATAGAAAGTTTAGCTGTTCCTTCTGGCGCAGATAAGTGGGCGCTGCAAAAGGATGGGCTGCTCATCTCTGCAGATTTTGAGCCTGATACCCGTATACACTGCGGCTGCAACACCATTACCACAGTGCTGCGTGGTGGCTTCTGCCTTTTCTTCGTTTCAGCAATAATGCTCTTAGTGAGCTACGAGGTGGGCATGTGCATCTATGGCAAGTAGCAGCCTGGTATTGGATTGAGATGAATCTCATGACATTTAGGTTAATCCTGTTTTTGAGGCAGACTCAACTGGGGCCTCCTGCTGGCTTTTAAGTGCATTGCATTGCATGACATGGACCTGTGGGGTGCTTAGCACTAGCAGTACCATTTTGCAGCTCAGCTAATGGTGTATGTATGAATTCAGTGCTATTTAGTAGTATGTGAATTGCCTCATTGGTGTGATGCCATTTGCCATGCTTCTGGTTGTAGTGGACGATGATAGTGCAAAATTATGTATATATATTTCACCACCATGGGAATCATGATGCTTTTTGCAGTATACTTGTGTTGGCATTTTGAGTGTTTGAAGGTTTCAAAATGAATGTTTATCTTCTTGCACGGCAACTATGTCTTCACAACGATGAATGCAAGTTGTGGCTAAAATGGCCGGGTTTTTTTTTTGTTTGGAAAAATTGGCAGGAACTCTGCCCTTCATTTAGGATTGAGAACAGAGGGGATTTAAGTAACCCCCCCAAAATAAATAAATAGCAACCCTTCCATTCATATGTGTTGTTGAAAATTCTTCCTTTTCTCTCTTTTCAAAGATTCCAGAAGATATAAATGACCATGCCATTGAAACATCTCCGGTCCGTGCGAGGCATCCCACCACTGCATCTCTGGAGGATCATTCTGCTGTTGTCCCAAAAAGTCCATCAAAATGATAGGATTCGGTGCCAAACCGCCTTAGCGAATGGACAACATAAGCATAGGTGCAGCCTGGTCTCCAATGGCCCATTGCAATTTGCAAAGAACGCTGTGTTCGTCATGCGGCCAACCCCTTTTTACCAAATTGCTTTATTAGTGTAAAAGGTTTGCATCAGTCAAATTCGTATGGCGATTAGATATATAATAGTAGCTGCATCTCGCAAGCATCTCTTTCTTTCAGCTATCGTCTGTTTTCGCCAGGAATTGTACTAATATAGACAAATGGATTCCACTGCTATTGCTTTAGTAACTAAAAATTAATTTTCTCCTGGTAGCATGGTATCTTCCGGAAGATCACAAAACGCATCACCCTGCATTGCACAAACAAGAAAAGCTAAGCCAAAACTTTCCGGCACGATTTCTCTCTTTTTACACGCACACGATGTTAAGCTAAAATCTGTCATTGTGACTTACCTCTCCTGTAAGATGGGCAACGCATTTCTTCTCAGCAAGCAATTCAGCTTCACTCTGAAAGTATTGCATGGTCAACTGTTAGGGTAAAATCTCTATGCTGCTTATATTCTCAGCATATCAGTGACGGCAGATCCTATAGCCCTCCTAAAATGTACTCTCTAAATCATCATCTGGAGAGTCATTTGAGTAAAAATCGCATTCTATACTTCTGCATACAGCTTTTCTATATCTTGTGCATAGTCTAGAGAGCCATCCTCGCTCTAAATCTTTGGCTAGCAGAAATTTGGAATAGAGGATATCTATATTTGGATATCCAATTGAAGAGACTGTTGGAGGGTATTTTTTTTTCACTAAAATCTCTATTTGTGTAAATTAAGAAAGATATAAAGAGCCACTTGGGGATGCTCTTACCTTTTAATTCGTTCCCAGAGAAAATCGTTCATTGACACATCAGTAGCTAGTTCGTAATCACCATCGCCCTGTTTGAAGAATATGATCATCAGAGTGGTACTGTATCCTTGGAAAAAATAGCGAGAACAATCTACTCTTTTTTTTATATATATCAATAGATCCTACCTTCGATCTGCATGGCATGCTGAACACGATATCCTCTGCAATGCCATAAGGATTTCCAGTTGTATAAACCTGTGTTTTTTAATCGCTTTTTCCATTAGAGCAGTGAGCAGTGCTGAAACAAAGCTGTGATCAATTCAAAGGCCTCAAAACCTACCCCTGTAGAGAACCAGTCGCCTTCTGGGGTAGGAGTTACAAAAGGATTTAATAGCATCCACTATCGAAACAGCGGTTGATGCGGCTGACGATCTACCCCATTTTTGGATGAGCACACCTCCACGCTGATAAGAAATAGGCATGGAACGAATTGTGGTACAACCTTGACTTAATTTCTCAAGTATCAGACAACTCCAAACGTATTGCAAACAGGGAGAGGCATATACCTTTTGAACTGTCATGGTGAACTCTTCTTCTAACCACTTGGTATCCTTAATGACTTCTTTCGCTGGTATCCCATCAATTTTGGCATTCAAGAAATCAGGAACCTACACAGGGAAGTTAGTGCCAACCATCAGCGAAGAAATGTATCTGCAAAATAGTCTGCTCATTTAGTTTATGATCAAATCTTCACCTGAGTTGTTGAGTGGTTCCCCCAAATAGTAACGTTGGATACTTTGTCATAAAATACACCAGCTTTGAGTGCTAGCTACAAAAGGAGATTGTGTGTGATTGCTTAATCTGTTTTCCTGTTGGGAATGAAAGACTTGAGACAAAGACATAATAAAGGTTCAACATCAGTCACCTGGCACTTTGCTCTATTTTCATCCAACCTCGTGAGTGCATGAAAATTTTTGCAGGTATGTTTGGAGCATTTTTCAAGCAAATCAACGCACTGCATCAAGGGCAAGTCACAACTAAGACATGGTGATGGCATAAAATCGTTGATACTTGGTGAAACATACAAAGTGTCCGTACTTAGTGTTACAGGGATTTCCAACAACTAAGACTTTGACGTTCCGCGAGGCCACAGCATTAAGTGCTTTCCCCTGACACAATTCAAAATTTCAGATCATAACAAGAATACAGTTACTCTGTCGGTTTTTTGTGCGCTTTACTCAAATTTATACTTGGTTTCTGGTTTCCATAATTTATACTTGGTTTCTGGTTTTGGCAATTTGCAGATTCTGTGCTAAGGAAATCCTTCTCAATTTGAGGGTGAAGTTTCAGAAATGCTTATTGCCACCCCCTTGCTGAGAGGGTTTCTTACAATTTCATGGTATAGTCCTTGAGAAGAAAAGTAGGAACAGAGTCCAAAAGTAACCTGGTCAGCAAAGATTTGGCCATTGATATCTAGTAACGCAGCTCGCTCCATGCCGGGACCTCGGGGCTTAGCACCAATAAGAAGGGCCCAATCTACATCTTGAAAGACCTCGTAAGGATCTATACCAATGCTGACTTCTCTCAGCAATGGATATAACGAGTCCTCCAGTTCCATAGCTACGCCTGAAGTTGCAGTTTTTGACAGTACATGACGAACAAGTGACACATATTCTCTGTCACAGTAATCCATTTATACCAGATTACTGGAAGCTGTAAGGGTAGCTTGAAACTTGAACTATGTACTAGCAAATATGACTTGATTATTCTTCTCAAAAAGTAAGACAGAAAGAAGAAATCTTTCACCTTCAAGAGCTTGGAACGATCTTTCTGAGCCTAGTAATTTAAGTGCTATTGGTTGGTCTTGTCCGAAAACCTCACCAGAGGCGAGCTGGATTTTTTGTGTCAAAATGAATGGTCAACAACGACATTACAATACTGCATCTCTAGTCGACAGAAAACATGAAGAGGCAGTAAAAGACTACTGCTTACTTTGAAGAGCAGGTGGTTTGATATCATCCCAGCCGCGCCTGACACAGCAATGCTCACTAGCTTCTTCCACGACTTGGTCTTGTCCTCCTGTGTCCCAATCCAGTCAAAGGCATTGGATGACAGACTGTTAGTACTGTACTATGTGATGACTGATGATACAAGCAGCATAAAAACCAAATTAAGTCAAGAAATAGCATGATCGTCAATTAAGGAGTTGTCAGACGTCAACACGATCTTGCTGTCTGGCAACGAAAGCGCTCGCACAGTGGCTAGCGCTAGAGGGTGAATATTACAGTGGCGTGCAGTGCAGTGCACCGGCCTCCATGATCGACGCTGGCATTGATCCACCCAGCGCTTTCGTTTTGTGATCTATACGAAATTCATATGTATGCTATCTATCCAGTATCGTACAAACAAATATTATCCACACCACCACACACCAACAAATGCTGCTAGCTTTAGCTTTATGTGGAAAATGGATTCTACTGTTGTGGCAGCAGAAGAAGCCAACAAGCCGATGGAGCATTTCAACGAACACCGGTAGGGGACTAGGGGAGAACGACCATGCATGTGAGGCTGACGGACTCACTCACCGCCTTGAGGTCGTAGATGTTGCAGAAGACGCCAAAACACTCCTTATACGATGCCGACGCCGACGCCGTCGCCGTCGCCGCGCCGTTCTGCACCTGCCTGGGAGGTTCTCATCAAACGCATACTTCTAGTCAGCGATCGAGCTGCTGCCACGCATTATTCATGCATGTGTCTACATCGACATCCGGGGTTCGGCGTGAGTACTCACTTGGCGGCGTCGACAGAGCATCGGACGGTGGCGAGGCGCGGGCGGCAGACCTGGGCGGAGCGACGGCGCGCGGCGCCACTGGCACGAGGCACAAGGCACGACCCGGCCGGGGTAAGCTGTTGAGAGGCCCATGGAGGAGGAGCTAGCCGGAGCTGGATCGAGCAGAGGAGTGGATGGATGCTGGGCGTCGCTTTTCGGGATGGATAGGAGTAGTTGTATGCAGTGCAGTGCAGTAGCGCGCGAAGGAATTGGATTGGATTTGGCGGCAAGGTTGAGGCGGACCTCCCGGCGCATGACACGTGGCACGACGGCGATTGTTCGATCGGCGGCTAGTACGCCACACGTCTGCTATCCTGGCGGTTCCTCAGAAGTTGGAGAGAATTTCAGTTTTACAGGCAGCATTTTTTTTCTTTTTTAAAAGACTCATTGACAGATATTGTTCCCTTTAAAAAGAAAGCCACACCAAAACGAAGGCAAAAAAAAAAAAATTCTCCCACGATAATCTTCGCTAGTTGCATTTCCTCGTCTTTTTTCAAAGAGTGTGATGGTACAACTTTTCGTCGTTACAAGAATCATGCAACAGTTCGTTTAGCAGCAGCAGTGGCAAATCTTTGGAAAAGTGTTTTGTTTTTTTAGTGTGAGATCTTTGGTTTGAAGCCATGCAAAATGCAGACGGTCTTTGAATCACATTTTTTTTACTAATATGTGAGCCATGCATGTTGATGAAGTTTTTTTTTTTTACTAATATGTGAGCCATGCATGTTGATGAAGTTTTTTTTTTTTTTTAGAATTACACAGTACCCCTATGAGCACCTCCGAAGGAGCAGCACCCGGCAAATCTAGAGATTCTCGAAGTCACCTTAGGCGCCTCATCGTCGGCGGGAACGTCGCTACCACTTAATGCATAACGCCGGTAAATCCGAGATTCCCGGGAAAAGGTCACGAGCAACGAGTTTGAGCCTTGGTGGTGGCGTCCCCACCGGCCGTCCTACCATTGGACTACTAGCATTGAAACATAACCGATATGGGGTCTTCATTTGTCCAATAAATTACAAGGAATACAACCGTTTAGATGCATTAGAAATCTGAATTGGGATTACGATATGGTCATGTGGGGAAGAGGTGTTTAATATCTATATGCTGCACACCCAGAATGACATGTCAAGGATCTACCCTAAAAAGTTGTTTGTTTTCTATACAACCAAGATGATTCTTATATAAAAATTGTAGCTCTATAATTTTCTAGTATCAAGATTTTTTATTTCAGGTCCTTAGCATGCAACAAAAATAATATAAAGTTTTGGCGGTATATGTCAAGAGGGGCTAGGGCGCCCAAATTGGGCCGGTCGGGGGGGCGTGTTGTGGCGGCAGGCCTGCCACCGCCGCCACCACCACCTCCGTCATCCACATCATCGCCGTCTCGGATTAGGATTATGACTTTTTTTGTGTGCAGGAGATATTTCAATCTATAAGGAAATCTCTTATTAGGAAAGAATAAGAGTTTGCTTATAAAAAGATATTACTGAAAATATAAGGAAACCTTTAGAGATTGCTTGAGATAAAAGTCTCATAGGAGGGTATATAAACAAGGAGGATGTAATCTTTTAAGGACAAACAAATAAAGAAAATATTCCCCGCACTTGCCCCTGCCCCTGCCCACGGCGGCACCCCCTGCCCCTTTGCCACCCCAACCGCTGCCCGCCTCGTCGCCGCCGCCCACCGTCGCCGCCGCCCCCTCGAAGGCGGCTGTGATAAGCCGGTATCCGGAGATCGGGGCGATTTCCACCACCGATGGCTTCGGGATGCACAATTTCTTCATGGCTCTCAAAGCGCCTCCTCGACAACAACCGACAAGATCGGCCACTGCTTCCCAAGTACGCCATCAAAGCTGGGGAGATTAGGCATAGAGCAGCCGATGATGACGACCACAGCTTCTCCGCTGGCATGTTGCGGCAAGGTGGGAAGCACCTGAGGTTGGGCTGCCATCGTTGTAACAAACAACAGCAACAACATCTCCGGTGAGCTGGACAACGTTCCAGCCCTTGTCCAACCATCCACGGGCGCGGATCTGCTATCAACGACGGCCCGCCGGTAACGGCCACAGGACCATACCTCCAGAGAGGAACACAAGCCCCACCGTGCCTGTGGCGACCACGATGGCCACCAAGGGTCCAGCACCACACAACACCATGCGCACAGAGCACGACAAAGAGGAAAACCGCCTCCACTTCATCGCCATCATAAGCAGCTCACATGGCTTCATCTTTAGAGATTGGAGAAAATAAAATGGCCATCTAGGACTTTATTCACCTAGGGAATATTACGAGGAAAAGAGGAGGGAGGAGGAATGGGGGGACCGGCCCTCCTGCCCTGTCACCTGCGTCAGAAGGCAGAGGGCCGGCGGCGGGATCTCCCGAGGAGATTCAAGCGACAGATGGATTGGATGGAGGATGAAGATGAGAGGAAGGGGAAAAAAGATAGGTGTACTAGTGTAAGCGGTGTACTACGGGGTTACAAGGGTGGTAGTGGATCTGACCCTTATTCCTCCTTCACAATTTCACTTGGCCCTATTCATTTTTAGTTCAAAAATTTATATAGTTTTATGATCCGATCATAATGTCGGCCCGATACTTAAATTTGCTAGCTTAATTAGAGGGCCCTTTACCACCCCAGGTTACAAGCTTACTGCTGAGAGCTTCCCGATACATAAAAGATTGTAAAACGGTTCCGGAAGCTCTGCACGGGTACAAAATATAAATAAACTATATTATTTATATAAATAAAAGTAGTTGCTGCATCTTGCAAGCAGCTGTTTCTCTCGTCTCAGCTACCGCATGAGAGAAATGCATTCCCCTGTTATTTCTTCTGTGACTAACCTACTTTTCTCCTGGTAGCATGGTATCAACCGGAAGATCACAAAATGCATTCCCCTGCATTGCACAAACAGAAAAGGCTAAGCCAATCCTTTCCAGAACGATTTCTCTCTTTTTAAGCTAAAATACGTCACAGTGGCTTACCTCTCCTGTAAGATGGGCAACGCATTTCTTCTCAGCAAGCAATTCAGCTTCACTCTGAAAATGTTACAGCGTCCACTGTTAGGGTAAAATCTCTATGCTGCTTATATTCTCAACATATCAGAGACAACAGTTCCTATAGACCTTACCTTTTTAATCTTTTCCCAGAGAAAATCGTCCAATGACACATCTGTAGCTAGTTCGTAATCACCGTCACCCTATTGAAGAATTTTATGATTATCGGAGTGGTACCTTATCTCAGGACAAAAATAATGAGGACAATTTGATCAGTAGATCATACCTTTGATCTGCATGGCATGCTGAACACGATATCCTCTGCTATGCCATAAGGATTTCCAGTTGTATAAACCTGTGTTTTTTTAGTCGCCTTTTCCATTAGAGGATTGCTGAAACAAAGCTGTGATCAATTCAAAGGCTCAAAACCTCAAAAAACTTACCCCTGTAGAGAACCAGTCGCCTTCGGGGGTAGGAGTTACAAAGGGATTTAATAGCATCTGCTATTGAAACAGCGGTTGATGCAGCTGATGATCTGCCCCATTTTTGGATGAGCACACCTCCACGCTGTTTAGATATATAGGAATAGGAATGGAACGAATTATGGTACAACCTTGACTCATTTTCTCGAGTGGCAGACAACTCCAAATGTATTGCACATACCTTTTGAACTGTTATGGTGAACTCTTCTTCTAACCACTTGGTATCCTTAATGACGTCTTTCACTGGCTTTCCATCAATTTTGGCATTCAAGAAATCAGGAACCTACACAGAGAAGTTAGTGCCAACCATCCGAGAAAAAATGTATCTGCAAAATAGTCTGCTCATTTCTTCACCTGAGTTGTCGAATGGTTCCCCCAAATAGTCACGTTCGATACTTTGTCATAAAATACACCAGCTTTGAGTGCTAGCTACAAAAAGGAGATTGTGTGTGATTGCTTAATCTGTTTTCCAGTTGGGAATGGAAGGACGAGACATAATAAAGGTTCAACGTCATTCACCTGGCACTTTGCTCTGTTTTCATCCAACCTCGTCAGTGCATGAAAATTTTTTGCTGGTATGCTTGGGGCATTTTTCAAGCAAATCAATGCACTGCATCAAGGTCAAGCCACAACTAAGACATGGTGATGGCATAATATCGTTAGTACCAGGGTGAAACATACAAGTGTCCGTACTTAGTGTTACAGGGATTTCCAACAACCAAGACTTTCACGTTCTTCGAGGCCACGGCATTAAGTGCTTTCCCCTGACACAATTCAAAAATTTCAGACCATAACAAGAATACAGTTTCTGCTTTACTCAAATCTGTACTTGGTTTTGGCAATTTGCAGGTTCTATGCTTAGGAATCCTTCAAATCTGAGGGTGAAGTTTCAGAAATGCTTCTTGGCACCTTTCCTAAGACGATCTCTTACAATTTGATGACATAGTACTCCCTCCATTTCAAATTGTAAGTCGCTCTGACTTTTTGGTTCATCCATTTTGTTGACATATTATACATAGTAAAATGGATGTAAAAAAAATCAAAGTGACTTACAATTTGGAACAGATGGAGTACTTGAGAAGGAAGTAGGAACAGAGTGTAAAAAGAAACCTGGTCAGCAAAGATTTGGCCATTGATATCCAGTAACGCAGCTCGCTCCATGCCAGGACCTCGGGGCTTAGCACCAATAAGAAGGGCCCAATCTGCGTCTTGAAAGACCTCGTAAGGATCTATACCAATGCTGACTTCCCTCAGCAATGGATACAGAGAGTCCTCCAGTTCCATAGCAACACCTGCAGTTTGCAGTTTTTGAGAGCACATGAGGAATAAGTGATAAATATTCACTGTCAAAGTAATCCATTGATATCAGAGAGACACATGGTACAAGAAGTTGTAAGGGTGGGCAGCTTGAAACTTCTATGTACTCTTCCCTCCGTTCCAAATTTTAAGGCATTTTAGTCTAGGTGCATAGCAAAAAACCATGGATTGTATCTAGAAAACCAAAACGACTTGCGATTTGGAATGCAGTGAGTAGCAAATATGAATTGATTCTTCTTCTCAGATAGCAAGGCAGAAAGAAGAAGCAGTCATTCACCTTCGAGAGCTTGAAACGATCTCTCTGAGCCGAGTAACTTAAGTGCTATTGGTTGGTCTTGCCGAAAACCTCGCCAGAGGCAAGCTGAATTTTTGTGTTAAAATGAATGGTCAGCATTAGTATAAAAGCACTACAATTATAGGATCCTAGATAGGAAACAAGTCGAGTGAGTAAAAGATAGATTATTTACTTTGAACAGCAGGTGGTTGGATATCATCCCAGCCGCGCCTGACACAGCAACGTTCACTAGCTTCTTCCATGACTTGGTCTTGTCATCCTGTACATGCATGTCCCAATCCAATCAACAGCATGGATGACAGATTATTAGTACTGTATGATACAAGCAGCATAAAAACCAAATTAAGTCAAGTAGTGGCGCTCTCCATGACGCTGGCACTCCACCCTGCGCTTTACAGAGGCCAATACTATATCGCAAGCTGTTGGTATGTGTGCTAGCTATCCAGTATGGTAGCAACGCTGCTATCTTTAGCTTTACCACACGTCCAACGGTCCACACCATGACACCAACAACGCTGCTTAGCTTTTAAGCTTTAGGTGGTGGGGAAAAGGGATTCGACTTTGAGTTTGAGGCAAAAGGCAAAAAAGAAAAGCCGATGAAGCATTTCAGCGAACACACGGGGAGGGACCGGGGGAGGAGGAGGACCACCACCTGAGAGGCGAAGTGAGGAGGGAATCACTCACCGCCTTGAGGTCGTAGATGTTGCAGAAGACCCCGAAGCAGTCCTTCCGCGGCGCCTCCGCCGTGGCCACGCCGTCCTGCACCTGCCTGGATTTCTCACCAACGTTAGTATACGCTTAGTCAACCTAGCTCGCTGCTACCACGCATTCATATCATCCGGCGTGCTGCGTGTACGTGTACGTGTACTACTACTCACTTGGCGGCATCGACGGAGCATCGGACGGTGGCGAGCAGGGCCCGGCGCGGGCGATGGAGCTTGGCGGAGCGACGGTGCGCGGCGCCGGCGGCGCCCAGAGGTGCCGGCGCGAGGCCCGATCCGACCGGGGAGTAAGCTGTTGAGATGCCCATGGTGGAGCTGGAGCTAGAGGATTGATAGGAGGAGGGAGGGTGTGGAGGAGAGGAGATTATAGGCTTATAGCGCGCGCGCATAGGAATGAATGGATTAGCGGCGAGGCGAGACGGACCGCCCACCGCGCGACACGTCGCGCGACGGCGACTGTTCGGCGGCTTGTACGTCCACACGCCTGCTATCCATGGCGGTTCCGCTGAGGGAGAACAGCGACAACGAAATCGTTTTCGTGTCTGTAATGATGTATGTAATCTCAGTTTTACAGACGGCGTTTTTTCCCCCTTTAAAAGACTTTTGACATGTGATTTGATTTGGGTTCTTCACTTTTAAAACAAACAAAGACACACACCGAAACTACTTGAGAGACGGGGACATTTTATTTATTAGAAAGGCGAAAAGGTTATTCGTTCTCCCACGATGATCATATATCTTCGCTCTTATTCCTGTGGTCCTCCTGAGTCTTTTCAGAGAATGTGATGCTACAACTTCTCATCGTTACAAGAACCGATGACAATTCGTTTAGGTGGCAAAACTTGGCAAACTGTGAGATATTTGGTTTGAGAGAGTTTTCCCTGCATACCCTTATAAAAGTTTTTTCCTTTAAATTTCATTAGGGATTTTTTAAAAATTTTTGCCCTTTTTCAAAACAAATTTCAAATGTATCCCCGTTTAAAACATTTTACACCAGATATCCCTTTTTGTCGCGCCAAATGTGTCGGCGTGACATTTACACATGTCGCTACCCGATGCATGCGGCGCGCCGACGCGTCCCCCACCACGCCGCACGCGGCGTTGGACCGTCTTGGCGTGGCGGGGTGGGTCCCACCACGCGCGCCACGCATGAGGCGCGACGCGCCGATCGCGCCGATGCCTGCGTCGCGGCGGGCCCGTTAGGGTTTAGGTTTGGGCCTGGTCGAACGCGCGTGGTCCCACCACGTCGCGCCGACGATCAGGCGCGACGGATGGGATTAGGTCTTCCCTACCCAACTTCTTTCTTTCTCTTTCTCTTCTTCCTTCTCACCCGCCCGTGCGCCCCCGCCGTCTTGCGCCGCCCTCCGCACCGCCCCGCCGTCGCCGCCGCCGTCGCCGGCCGTCCCCCGCCGTGCACCGCCCCCTCCACGCTCCGGCCGCCGCCCTCGCGCCCCGTCCTCCCCGCCCACCGTGGGAAGGCGGCGGTGGATCTCGCCGCCCCCGGCGATTTTGGGGTGCTTGGCGGCGGGGCCGCCTCCGTTCGCCGGGCGGTCGGAGTAGGCTGGTGGCATCCCAAGTTGTCTCCAACACCCGCCTAGGTGCTAATCCCTTCTCTTCTCCCCCTCCATTTTTTGGCAAAGAGTTGTTCATGGTATTGTTTTTGATAAACATGAAATTGTTAGTGATTGAAGCGTAAATTGGTACAATGTGGTTCGTAGAATCGGTTTAGGATTCGATTTGGTCGTGGATTTGGCATAGAGAACGAGTTGCATGAAAGTAGTTCATTGATGCATGCATGGAGGTTTAGGGTTTGATATTATTCCTATTTTCCAAAGTGAAATTATAAGTGATTGGGCCGTTTATTGATGCAATGTGGTACGTGGAATCGTTTTTAGGATATTATTTTGCCGTGGATTTCACGTTGAATAGAATTTACACAAATGTAGTTGTTGGATGCATGGAGGTTGTTGTTGGATTTAAGCTAGGAAATTATTTTGCTCAAGTTCAAATGAGGATCGAATTGATTAGGTTCGCCAATGTATTCTCTCTTTTTGGATAATATTACTAACTAATTAATGCATTCTTTTTTTAGCTATATAACTAATTAATGCATTCTTGTTTAGATGTATTACTAATTTATGCATTCTTTTTTAGATAATACTAATAACTATTTAATGCATTCTTTTATCCATCCCAAAAAATTAATGGATTATTTCTTAGGATACGCATGTCAATCCAAGTCATCACATATGTTCTATATATGGTTCATGCAACAAAAAGAGGATGCATGGAGGTTGTTGTTGGATTGGACTTAGGATATTATTTCTTGACGTAGATTAGGAATACATAAATGTAGTTGTTGGATGCATGGAGGTGTTGAGTTTGTCTCTAAAATATAGTAGCAAGATGGTTGTTGTTCTTATATTTTTCTTTTCCAAACAATTTGTAGATGGACCGTTTAGTGCGCTTTTATATTGGTGGCAAAGTTATAGGGGATGGCAAGTTTGAGAACATGCATGAACAAGTTCATTTTTTTGGTAGACCTCCTAGCTTCGATGATTTGGTGGGCCATTGTCGTGACAAGTATGGATGGCCGTTTAGCTTGATTGGTCGATTTGACTGTGGGAAGGAACGAGCACACTATGCACTGATGCCTTTGTCATGTGAAGATGATTGGAACAACTTTGTGGAGGTTGTGAAGGGTAGTAGTGTTCGTTGCTTGGAAGTTGTTGTGGAGAAGGTGATGAACCCTGTTGTTGTGCCTGCGGCTGAGAACGTGGATGAGGAGCCCGTAGAGCACCTTACTCGGGAGGAAGAGCTGCAACCGGCTGTTGTTAGAGACAATGATAATGCAGTGATGGTAGGTATGGAAGTGTGCGATCAGGAGGAGATTGGTGCTATGGACGACATGTTTGTAGGATCAGAGGACGATGGAGAGTACAGAGATGAGCTCACTTTTAGTGAAAGTAGCTCTGAGGAGGTTATAGAGGACGAGTATAGGTCGGAGCCTAGTACGGAGGATGAAAGCGATGAGTATAGGGGGATATTGCATCCACCTGACGGGTCATTTAGAATGGAGTACACTGATGTGGAGCTAAGTCAGTTGAGGGAGGTCCATGTTGAGGTACCCTCCGTACCCAACTTCATGGACATTAGTATGGTTGATGAAGCGGTGTGTGACACCGGTCTGTCGTTGTTGGACGATGAGGGTACTGAGAGCGAGGAGATGGAGATTAAGAAGGGGATGGTCTTTGACACATTGGATCATCTCAAGTTTTTTCTTGCGGACTACGCCGTTAGGTATCATAGGCCCTACTATGTTGATCACTGCGACCCTGAGAAGCGGTACACAGTGCTTTGCAAGAAGAAATGTGGTTGGGGAGTTTGGGCGAGGAAGATGACAAACAAGACTTGGAGGATTCGAAATGTGAAGCAACCTCACACGTGTCGGTCTTCTAAGCCTAAGGGGGTGCACGCACAAAACACGGCCCGTTATCTGAGTCGTCGTCTTGTCGGCCTTGTTAAGGCCGATAGCGATATATCTGTTGCCTCCCTGATCGAGAGCATATGGGGGTGGACCGGATATCGAGTGAGCTACATGAAGGCATGGCGAGCAAAGCAGCATGCTATAGAGCTGTTGTGGGGTGATTGGAAGGAGGCATACAACCAAGCTCCTAGGATCCTTACAGCCATGAAACACTACAATCCAGGGCTTAGGTGGTATCCTCTTGGCGGGCCGGATAGTGGATGACACGGACGGCGTGCCTAAACATGTTCTCGCACAGTTGTTTTGGTGTTTTCCCCGGTCGGCCGAGGCATTCAAGCATTGTCGGCCTGTAGTGCTTGTTGATGCAACATTCCTTACAAAATAAGTACAAAGGTGTTCTGATGATGGCAGTCGGTGTGGATCCGGAGAACCAGCTTGTCCCTTTAGCATTTGCTTTGGCCGAGAGCGAGAACACTTTGAGCTGGTCTTGGTTCATGAAGCTTGTTAGAATGCATGTCATCCGTCGTACGTCCCGTAGGATTTGCATGATATCTGATCGGCACAATGGATTGCTCATGGCTGCTAGAGAGGAGATAGATGGGCTTCCCCCTCTTGAGCATCGATGGTGCATGCGGCACTTTGCCGCCAACATTTGGCAGCGACAAAGGAAGAAGGAGGTCGTGCAGAAGTTGAAGGTCGTGTGTTGTTGTCGCACGAAGGAGAGGTTTAAGGAAAAACTATTAGAGTTGAACAAGGTCCTAAACACTCCTGCGAGGACTTGGCTTCGGGGCCAGATGAGTAATGTGGACAAGTGGGCTCTCGCATTTGATGATGGTGGCCTTAGGTATGGTGTGATGACCACCAATTCATCGGAATTGTTTAACAAAGTGTTCAAGGTTATCCGTGCAGTACCTGTGTCCGGTATTGTGGAGTACTCGTTTAAGAAGTGCAACGAATACTTTGTTAAACGCTGGAACATTGCCAAGGCTTGTAAAGAAAAATGGGGCCGGGCCGGTAGGAGACACCTGGAAATTGCGGAGGCCATAGGTTCCAATCAGATTGGTGATGCCTACGGACCTTCAAGGCTAGTGTACAACATAATGTCAGCGGGAGGAACCAATCCGGGCGGTGAGAAGTACGGTGGCAAAATTATAGGGTGGACCTCTAGAAACCGGAGTGTTCTTGTTGCATTCCGCAGCCTACTTCATGTGCCTTGCTCACACGTGATCACCGCTTGTAAGTGTAGGGGTTTAGACCATGAAGATCATTTTTTCATGTCTCCATTCTATCTCAAATCAAACACCCTAAAAGTGTGGGAATCCAGCTTCGAGCCGTACCTAGATCCATCACAGTGGCCTCCATACAATGGATTGGATTATGTCCCCGACCCGGATCAAGAAAAGGCAAAGGTTGGAAGAAGGAAGAGAAAACGCCTTAAAGGAATTATGGATGATTCCAATGCCGATGGCCCTGATGTGTATGATTCGAATGGCTATGGTCTCGATATGTATGGTTATGGAGACTTTGATGAGGCCATGGCTCCGGTCCGGTCCTCTAAATGCCACAGGACCGGTCACACTGCAGCCACTCACGATAGTGTTCAGGTACATAGGTGTTGTTTGTTCAACCTTGTTGTAATAATTTGTTCACGTCTTGTTGTAATAATTTCGTAATGCATTGTTGTTTTAATTGTTATAATTCATGTCTTTTTTCTAATCTTGTGTTTTTTGGCCTTTTTCAGGATGGAGCAGCAGGATTGGGCCCCCTTCGTAAACTTTGCTATGAAAAGGACCACCGATCGCACTTGGCGGTGGACTTGGGCAAGGCAAGTAATTCCCATGTTCATTTTTGGAAATTAATATTGTGGTCTTCGTTTATCATCCATGTCGTTACATTCCTTCATTTGTTTCAGAACTGAAGCCGCCGCGTCCCCCGAGCTCACAAGCCAAGCGCGTTGGGACGAGCGGACGCGCCCACGGCTAGAGCTAGAGCGGGCTTCCCGGGCCTTGCTCGAGCCATTGTGGCGGGCTCCTGAGAGATGGACGGGGCGCCGGTGATCGCCTTCGTGGACGGATGGCGTCCGGAGACCCATTCGTTCCACTCCGCCGTGTGGAGAGATGATGATCACCCTAGAAGATGTGAGCTACATCTTGGACCTAAAAGTGCACGGTCCACCGGTGTCAGGTGCCATCGACACAGCGAACTGGAAGGAGTTGGTGTTCCAGTTCACCGGACATTACCCGGAAGCACCTCCAGAGGGAAAGAAGGAGCACAAGACTTCAGGTGTGTCATCCAATTGGGTGAAGCGGCACTTCAATACTTGCCCTGGCGACGCCGCAGAGGAAGTGGTCGAGAGGTTTGCTAAGGTGTGGTTGTGGCACCTTATCGGTCTTTTCCTTCTACCCGACTCTTCTGGGAACACCTTGTCCTGGATGGTGCTCCCAATCTTACAGCAGGATTGGGAGGACATCGGCCGCTACAGCTGGGGGCTCGCCACGCCGCATGGCTATATCGGCACCGTGGTGTGAGGCCCTGTAGGAGGGTGAAAAAGACCTCGAACGTGGGTGGCTGCGTGTACCTCCTGCAGATCTGGATTTGGGAGCGCATACCCACCGGAAGGGACTATAGGAAGGCGGTTCCTGTACGTAACTCATACATGTCTTAATATTCATGTTCTCATCTTAGTTGCCCTATCTAATATTCATGTTCTTATACGTGTCTTGTGTTTTTTTTTTTTTTTTGCAGGCATGGCCATATGACGAGTATCGGGCCCCATTGCTGTATTTGTGGCATGAAAACAAGATGGTCAAGGGCGAGTCGGAGATGAGGTACAGGAGGTACTCCAACGACTTGGACTTGTTGACCTACGGTCAGGTGAGTCATGTTGTTATACATATTGTTATCTACTTTAAAATAGCCGTTGGACTTGTCTAAATGTCTCAATTTTCAGGTGGAGTGGACTCCATATGAGCGTGACCATGGACAGGACTTGAATGTCCCCCCCCCCGGAGTGATGATGACAAGCTGCGCTGGAGAAGCAATGCCCCCATGATCCTGTTCTACGTTGTGGAGCACCACCTTCCGAGGAGGGTCATGAAGCAGTTCGGGAGGAAGCAGGATTACCCTATCACGGATTTCAGCTCAGATGCTTTGCACGAGTAAGTCAGTTCAGATTTCAGTTCCTTCGTTCCCATATTTTTAATTGTGTAGTCAAAACTAACAATCAATGTTTCAGTGTTTCGAGGCAGAGAAGGTTTGGTGGCGGCAACAACTGGCTCACCATCCATGCGGAACATGTGCAGCAGTGGATGAGCGCTGAGAGAGTGTGGCCTGATAGTGGGCCTCGTTTGGTGGCCAGAGAGTTCCATGGCTACCTGCTGTACCTGCACCGGGTGACTAGAGTGCGTCTCCACGAGCCCGTCTCGGTGACTCCAGTCTTCTATGGAGAGAGCGACCAAGAAGACCCCTATGACAGGGTAACAAGGGGAGGCCGGCAGCCCGAGAGAGCCCCTCTCGTTAACTACACAGTAAGCATTCATGTTCATTTCCTTCAACCTTTCAGTCGCATTCAAGTTTTAACCTTGCTCCTGTACACAGACCACGCAACTAGCCCACCTTTCAAATGAAGCTGGAGCATACATAGGGCGCGCGGGGGGCCAAGAAGGTAGTGACCTTGTAGAATTTGCAGAGGTATGACGCCTGACTCAATATCATTCCAGTTACTTGCATGTGTTTGTATGTGTAGTCCTAACTCGCCAAAAAAACGACCGCGAAAGTGAAGAAATTCTGCCGCCGCCTCGGTCGCAAGTTGAGCTGCTTTAGAGCGATGATGACGGCGTGCCGGCGCAAAGATCGAGGAGAGGCCTCCGGTGCAGGAGCTGAAAGTGAGCAAGAGCAGGCGCAGGAGACAACAGAGGCCTCCGGTGCAAGACGGAGTTCCAGCAGGGGAAAATCAATTGCACAAACCCCTCGGGGAACAAGCCCGTGGCCGCCGGTGAAGACAAGTGGTGAAGACAGCGATGATCCAAGCTATGAGCAGGACGTCATTGGCTCTTCTCAACTATATGATGCACCTCCCGTGACTCGAAACTCAGGTTTTTCTTCTATCTTGTTCAACTTGGGCTTGTTGTCACCATACGTATATATACATTTGCAGCACAGATGACATTTTGGGTTTTGTAGGGGGGATCTCAGAGCTCACCTCAAGGGGGACGCCGTCACCAGCCTAAACGCAAAGCTAAAGACCGCTCGGACGTTGGCTCGCCAAATGTCCTTCCAACAGCTCCTGGCCGTCCTCGTCGTCCTAGGTTACCATACACGCCGAAACCGTGACAAGGTGCGTATTTGGCAAATAAGAAGCAACATTGGGGAAATGCCAAGTTACAATACAGAACTCATGACCTTACATTCCCCATGTGTGCAGGAATCCTGACGACCTTTGTGGGGACTCCGTGCTTTGCCTCCATTTAGTGCGGATGGCTGCATGTGCACTATGTTTATGAATGTATGGACTATGTTTGAACTATGTCAGAACTATGTGAGTTGTGGTCATGAAACTTGGGTGAACTATGAGAATTGTGCTCACGACACTTTGGTGATCTATGTGTGAACTATGGTTGTAGACTCTATGGTGAATTGTGGTCGATATTTGCTATGTGTGAGCCAAATTATGTATGAACTATGTGGTATGATGCTATGTGTGAACCAAATTATCTATGAAATGTGGTATGATGCTATGTATGAAATCTGGTATTATGCTATTATGTATGAACTATGTGGTATTATATGGAATTATGTGCCAGAAAAGAGGCTTTGCAAAAAAAAAAAAAAAAAAACTGACCTCGCGCCAGAAGGGTAGGCGCGACAGTCATTTGTACAGTGGCGTCGCGCCTACTCTTCCGGCGCGACGACCACTCGTGTCGGCACGTCCAAACGGCACGTGTCCGATCGTCCCGCCCACCATTTTGGCGCGAGAGATCGCGCCAGAACCGTCGGCGCGACGTGGCAAAGAGCCACGTCCTGGGGCAAACTGGAACATCGGTACTCCCTGGCGCGACGGGTCGCGCCAAAGCCGTAGGGCACGACCCGTCGACATCTTGCGCCATCGCGTGTCCCGCGTCACGCCCGCGATTCGGGCGCGACACGTCTGACATTCCGGGCCCCGTGCTTCCGCGCGTCGCGCCTATGGGTCGGCGCGGCGCGTCGCGCCCGGATGGTCTAGCACGACGTGGCAAAGAGCCACCTCCCTAGCCGCGTAATCTCGGGCATCTGTGGCGCGACGGATCGCGCCAGAACCTCTGGCGCGACGCGCCTCCATTTCGATCCAACGAGAAGAGAACACGTGCACGTCGCGCCTGATGCGTCGGCGCGGCGTCCACGCCGCGCCAACGTATCCGGCGCGACGTCGCGATATAAAGTCCACCTTCTTCCTCCTCCCGGCCACTCTTCTCCCCACTTTCCCTAGTTCCCTCGCGCCGGTCCGCCACCTCCACCGTGGAACCCACCTCCAACCTCCCCCAACCCACCTCCAAAGCCCCCAAACCCCTCCTCCTCCATCCCCCACTACCCCCACCCCCCGTAGCCCCTCCTCCTCCACCCACACCGCCCCAAGCCTCCTCCTCCCTCCCAAGCCCCTCACATCCTCCCCCCAACTCTTCAAGGCTGCTCCAAGCCCCCAAGCCCCCCCTCCTCGTTGTGGATTATGTAAGTGGTTTGGATTTGTTTTTCTTCTTTCAATTCATAGTATATTGTGCATGGCACGTGGTTATAGTTGTTAATTAGTTTCTCCATTAGTATATTTGGTCGTGGTTATATTGTTAATTAGTAAGCCACGTGGTAAATGAGAATGGTGTGAATTTCTTATAAATGCAAATTACCATTACAAATGAGGTTGGTGTGATTTGTAAGAAAAGAAAGACAATGGTGTGATTTCTTACAAATGGAAATTACCATTACAAATATTTAGTCCCTCCTTTGAATGTTCAATTGTTTCGTAGCTACACTTGCCGCATGCCGAGGCGTGGTAAAAAGGAGGCCTTCAATCCGTACTTGAGGCTGCCGGATCCCTATGTCCATAAGCCTCTCCCACAGGGTGAACCGGTGCCCAACTGTTGGTGTGGTGATCCATGCAAAGTTGAATGGGATGAAGAAGATGAGGAAACCTACATGCGGAAGTATTGGATGTGTGCCAATTTTAAATGGGAGCCTAGCCCGAAACAACGCCGCCGTTTCATGGTGCGTATATTCGTTTTGGTTCATTTGTTTGATGAGTATATATTCGCTTCCTGACAATTGTTTGTGTTGCAGACCCCACCTCCACTCTGTGATTTTATGCAGTGGATCGACCTTGAGATCAGTGAGGAACACAAGAAATTCTTGGAAGGCCACAAGGAGTTTAGGGCATGGTTTCAACGGAGGTCCGAGGAGAATATGAAGAAAGCGGTTGATGAGAAGGCGCACAGGGATGAAGAGGAAAGGAGGATAGCTCAAGTCAAGAGGGATGAGAGGGAGAGGAAGCTGGAGCATGCGCGCCGTGCCAAGGCTTAGTGGGCCAAGGCTCAGATGCAGAGTGAAAATGTTGAGGGTGACGACGACACCTCACGGTTGGATGAGCTCATAGCCTTAGCTGAGGCTGACTTGAAAGCCCGACAAGAAGCCCCACAGCAAGTCCCCAAAATGCCTCACGTGCAGGAGGACACCGTACCCGCGGTGCCTAATGTGGAGGCCGACAATGCTCGAACGGTGCCTCAAGTGCCCCCGGAGGACACTGGTGCAGTGCGGCAGCTACCGGCGTGCCCCCGTGTGAAAACCGTCTTTAATCGGATACTACATGCCCTCGACTTTGTTCCCGTTGTGCATCCCGTCCAGGAGGACATTGTGCCGGAATTGGCACCTTTGCAGGAGGGCAGCGAGGACCAATTCTGGTAGGAGGCATCGAAGCTAGCAGATGAGGTTGATGCAATGTACAACAAAGAGGATGAGGCCTATGTTTCAGGCTCTTCTGATAGCCAAAGCGACGAATATGCAACGGAGGATTCGGACACGGACGAAGACAAACCATATGATGGCTACATTTCAGGGCTCTTTATGCGACTCCAGGGCTACAAATATCCGGAGGATCGACACGCCCGACGAAGATCCGGAGGATTGGGGCACGGACGACGAATATCCGGAGGATTGGGGCACGGACGACGATTTGTGAAGTGCAACGTTCATTTGTTACTATATGTATGGAACAATGTGTAATCTATTTGTAATGAACCATGTACGAAACTATGCTCTCTAGTAGTTGTATCTCAAGTTGTTGTATTGAACCATGTATCTCTAGTTGTTGTATTGAACCATGTATCAACAATTATGTACGGTGTTGGTCTTTTATTTTCCTCGGAGTAGGAAGTGTTGTTCGTGGTTGAGTATAATGAACAGACACGATGTACAAAGATTGAAATGCCAACACCTAGCCATTACTTCGCATGCATCACAATTGTTCCAAGCATAGAGAAGAGTCACTACAATGAGTTACACAAGTGGTTCACCCACAATTAAAGGGTCCATGCATCATACACTTCGTGGTTCAAACAAAAGTGTTGCTAAGTCAAGGCCACTGATGCCTTCCTCATAGCTAAGTCAAGGCCAGCTAAAATCATCATCGTCCACCCAGTAAGTCTAATTCCAATCCTCGTAGTCGGAGTCATTGCAAACATCCTCATGGGCGTTCTCCTTGTCCTGGTCGTGCACGTCCTTGGCCTCGTCCTCGTTACCCTTGTCCTGATCGTGCATGTGGTTGCCATCGTCCTCGTTACCCTCGTCCTCTAGTGTTGGCGAAGGAACTATGAGAAACAAACATGTCAACATTACAACGACCTTAATAAGTAACGAAATGTCAAAACAAGTTTTGGAAGAACAAGAAATGCTCACAAAGCTTTACGTATCAACGCATTTCGGGCGCGTTGACGTTGAGCTTCATGTTCGTGAGCCCACTCAAGCATCTCATGAATCTCCCTCCTTTCCTCCGCTTCGATGCGGTCGTAGTGTTCCTTGTTTTCCGCCAAGATCGAAGGAGCTCGTCGCCCATAAACCGGGCGATGGTAAGGACTTATTGTCTTTCCTTTAGCTTTACAAGAGTCTTCACCGAGCGTGATCCATGTGTTAGAACCAGGTCTTGCAACACCGGCCTTCGTGCTCACTTGTCTCTTCAACTTTTGTCTTCTCATAATCATCCTTTTCTTCTCCAAGGGGACTTGAACTTGGGAGTAAACAAATTGGCCATAACCTCACCGCGCCCGAAATCCTCCCAATCACAAGTCTTTCCAAAATTAAGTGAAACATAAATAAACATTACCATAATTATGCATTGCCAAAGTTAGATAAACTAGGCATGCAAGGCACAAGTTCGTTATACTCACAAAGAACTCATTTGGCCCTCCATAAGCATTGCCACAGTAGTAACCAATCCCATACTCAGAGGGAATAACTCCTTCATGGGCCTTGATGCCGCACTTGCACTTCTTCTCCGGAAGACCAAGCCATGGCCATGGCATGCGTCCATTGGAATACTCTTCTTACAACCTCTCGTTAGGCCATGCAGGTTTTGGTCCATAGTTATACTCCTCAAAGTCACAAGCCGAAAACCTCTCTAAAATAGACAACATATGAGGTGCAAGGTTACATTATGCACAACACAAATGAGTTCACAAAGAACATGCATCGCAAAGACCACTTACCCAATCGCGCCACCACAACGATAGAAAGGGGTGAACAAATCCGGTCGGCTCGAACTTGGAGGAATGCCTTCTCCCCACAATGGCATGTAGGAGGATTCTCTAGACGGTGCAGTGCAGCGTCAACCTTCTCCGCTTCGGTCATTTCGGTGGGTTCGAAGGCGAGGCACCCACCGCTCAAACCGATCAAGCGGAACGGTCTTCCAAGGGTCATAAGGAAACAACATGATGGAATGATCCACCCATTCTTCACCATCGATCCACTGATAGAAATTGCATCCTTCTGCCCATCTGTCTGTCCGAGGACAACGCCGTAGCTGGCAACAGAAAAAAGCACGCCCGGCGGACAAAGGATGCCTGGACTGCTTCACATTGGCCGGCCACCGGCAAGGACAATGCGGCGTCGACACGTGTCTTTGAATGGACCCTTCCCATCATGGTCCTCCGGATGGTGCACCTAACAGGGACAAGTCTATGACACCTAGCAAAAAGAAAACAATGTCACCTTTGTGCGAAACATATGTGCAAACACAAACAACAAAGCATGGATGGGTTACATCTAAACAATATTAGTATCAAATTATTTCAATACATGGTAACGGATCATAATTGAACAATAAAACATGATCAAATTATTTCAAAGTTCATATCCATACATGGTAACGGATCATAATTGAACAATAAAACATGATTAAATATTCAAACCCTATACAATTATTCATAAAACCTAAACAAAACCAAAAACATGTAAACGCCTTCATTTCACAATGAAGTAATCTACGTAGTACCAAACATGAATTCCAATTTGCCATGAACAAAGAGTTCAATTAGGGTTACGGATTAGAGAGGACAATTACATCTAAGTATATCATTGCTAACAAAGAAATTTTACCACTTATAATTGCCAAATAGTATAGCAAAAGAATCAATAAACATCACAAACAAAATTTCCAATTTGCCATGAACAATGAAATTAATTAGGGTTTCGGTTTTTGACCACACGTAAAATCAACCAAAATTGAGGACCAATTAGCATAACACAAGCATATACACACTATAAACTACAAAACAAAGGGAAATCATGTCATTCAAATGATGTGAATTAGGGTTTGGTTTTAAGTGCACAATTCCACCAAAACAAAACAAAATTACCTAGCATTATGACACCATAAGATAAGTACCAAGACAAGCAAAGTCAAATTGGAAACAAACAAGACAATTAGAAGCATTTGGGGGACAAAAAAAAGAGCAAAGAACCTTCCAAAATTCGCAGCTGCTGGGTCCCCCTCGCTGCACCTCGGAAAAAGTGAGAGTGAGAGAGCAGAGAGACAAAAAGTAAACTGGTGGAAGCATTTATACCAGCACGTCGCGCCAAACCGGCCGGCGCGACGGTGTGGGACCCACGCGCTTTCTCCCGTGCCCAAACCGAAACCCTAACGGGCCCGTCGCGCCGACCCATCAGCGCGATGCAACGGTCGCGCCACATGCACAAAGCGCGACGCAGTGGGGACCCACGGCCATCCACGCCCGGCCGGCGGTCAACGGCGCGCGGGGCTCGCCACGCCACATGCATAGGCGCGACATGTGTAAACATCGCGCCTATGCATCCGGGCGCGACAAAAAAAGGGATGCCTAGCGTAAATTGTTTCAAACTAGGGATACATTTGAAATTTATTTTTTTGAAAAAGGGCAAAATTTTAAAAAAATAGTTTGTTTTTAAAAACGGCAGCTTAGGGGCAGCTCTCGAATCCGCCCCTACAGAGCATCCGAAGCCGCTCTTACAAACGGTGGTTATAGTAGTGAAAACTCTATCTTTATTTGTAACATAAATATTCAACAACAAAAATTACTACTTTCCTCCTATATTTCCATGTCACCATGTGGACGTACGTGTAGTTTTTATACTTCATACTTTTTTAGGTTGCCTTGATGTTAGGGGTTGTTCACTTGCCATGCAACAACCCAAAAAGTGCTACAGATTTCCCATCACATCGAATCTCTTAACGCATGCATGACGATAAAATGTAGTTAAATAAAAACTAATTACATAGTTTAGCTGAAAAAGTACGAGACAAATCTTTTAAGTCTAGTTAATCCATAGTGGGGCAATAATTACTAAATACAAACGAAAAAGTGCTACACCGAACCCAATATATTTCACCAACTAAACACCCCCTTAGGAATGATGTTTACTTCAATTTGTCGTCTATAGGTCTTGATGAAGCCGTTACCCACAAACAAGGCTTCATCTGGGAATGGGAGTGAAGAGACAAAGGCACTCCAACAGGCACCGTGAAGGAGTGGAAGACACCAACACTAGTACTCCCTCCGTTCCAAATTGTAGTTTATTTTGGCTTTTCTAGATACATTGTTTTTGCTATGCACCTACACTATGTCTAGATGCATAACAAAAGAAATGCATCTAGAAAACCCAAAACGACCTATAATTTGATACAGAGGAAGTATTTATTTATGCTATTCAAAAAAGGCTATTCTAGATAATGGAACTATCTTTCTATATATATGAACCTTGCTGACGTTGGTGATAGTAACAAAACAGACAAAGAACTCCCAAATAAATTAAACAGTCACAAAACCGACCGACGACGCTTGTTCGTGATGGAGCGAAGCCAGGACGCTATCGTACTATCTCTAGTCTTGTTTAGGTGCTTCGTGGTTCTTCCACAGAAGTACACAGTATACTAATCAATCAGTGAATTGAATTGCAAATATATTATGTTTAATGTACATGCACAAGTGTTTTTGTGGTCCATATGGAAACTAAGGAATGAGATGTGTTTTCAGAGTGTGGTATGGACAGGTATGGAGAAGCTGCTGTTGAACATTGCAAGAATGCTCAGAAGATGGGTGCCTATTTTCAAGCTGGAGGCAGGACAACAAGTGGAGAGAGTTGTGCAGCAACTGCAACAACTGGAGATCAAAGCAAGCTTGCATCCTCGGCTTCAGTGGAGGACGGCACCAACCAGCTCGTGATTAGGGTTGGATCAATTGGATGCGCTGCTTTAGGATTCGCCATTTCAGTTTAGCTTAGCTGGTTTCAAACTGATTTTTTTTGGAGACCACGCCGTTGCGTGTTTTTCATTAAGCGTAGTAAAGTTCAAACAACAAGATGCAACGGTAACCAAACTGTTACCGAAGGCAAACCTAACAACTACTGAATACAAATGAAGGGATTACATTTTGACAAATTTGCAACAAAGCAACCGGACGCAAGCAGGGTTAGGCGAACTCCTCACCCAGCCCCTCGGTGTTGAGGTCCAGAGTGGAGAGGTCGAACGCTCCATTGAGAAGGATCTCAAAACGGCGCCGCTTAGCCGGTGGCATTCCCCCTCTCGACGGCGGCCCGACCTTATCCCTCAATGGCGCCGGGGCCTCACCTCCTCCACGTCCACGCCCGGCTTCGAAGCAAGAGGTTCTGAGCTGCGAGTCGCGTCGGCCGCCCTCGGCTGCGACGCGACCGGCGCTGCGGCGCAGGGTGTGGGTAGAGGCTGGAGTCTTGCGATCGGCGCAGGCGCGGTCCCGACTTGAGGATTGGCGTGGCCAGCGGCACACACCCGGTCCTCAATCTCTGCAAAGCACGAGACCTCGGCTCTGCGAGGCGACAATGTCGGCTGGTTCCCGGTGTCCACAACCGAAGGGCGAGTGGCGAGAGGGCATCGCCAGAGCCGGCGCAGATGCGGGTCCGGGGCAGCCATTGCGGGGCCTGGACGTGACCTCAACATCGTCGTCGGGGGCGCAGCGCGGGAAGGGGATCCGAGACACGATCCCCCCCCCTTCCGGGCCCCGGCTGCGTCGTCGTGAACTCAGCAAAGACCGGCTTGCCCACTAGTCGTCCGAGCCCTCGACCGCGGTGGGCGTCGGCGTGAAGCTCGTCGCCGAAGGTCCGCCCGACCGGACGTGGCGCGGTAGCCAACTCGGTAGCGACAAGCTCCGCCCACCGGTCGGAGTGGGAAGCGGCGGCGGGGTTGCGGCGCCTCGCCCGCGATGGCGAACTCTGCCGCCACCCCCCGGCCCACCGGTCGACCCATGGCGACTCGGTGGTCAACGGAGAGCACGGCTGAAGCGGTAGCGTGTCGGCGCTGAAGCGAGATCATGTTGATGGTGACCTTCGCGGAGAGGATTGGGGGCGTTTTCCAAACCGCAACGTGGGCGTCGAAGGGGCCGGACATGAAATCGCCTCGACGAGGAAGGTGGCCGCGGAGGTGGTATGGGCGCCCGGCGCCGCGGAGTCCATCATCGCGGTTGGAGACGCGGCGCCGATCCTGCTCCGGTGAGTGGCACTCGAGTCGCTGGCGAGGCGGATAACGTCGCCGGCACAATCCCTCCCGGTGCCTCGTCGGTTGCGGCGGGAGAGCGGGGGCGGGAAGTGCACGGGCAGCGGCGTGATCTCCAGCCGCACAGTTGAAGCGAGAGGCCGACGAGAGAAGCGGCACAGGCCGCCCGTGGCGAGGGTGAGGCGGAGCGAGGCCACGCCAAGTCGCTACGCCTGCGACTAGAGTGAAACCATCGGCATCAATAGGGGCACGCGCACGGCTGCGACGGGGACGTGGCGTCCGGCGGTGGCGAGGCGACGGTGCCCGATGGTCGAAGTTGAGGCAGAGGTGTGCGGGGACGCTACTGACCGGATGACGACCGATCCGCGAGGGGCGGGCACCCTCGTCCCAAGGTGCCGCAACAGGGCGTCGGCCTCACCCACATGGCGACGACGGACGCCGCATCCACCGCGACGACGATGGCGGCCACGGCGATGACGGTGAAGGCCACGGCGATGGGCTCGCCGTGGCGCTTTTGTGTGCGTTCACGACGGAGCCCGTGCCGGCGACACCGCCGGCAGCCCCGAGAGGATGGAACGGCGAGACGTCTCCGCGCGACGGTAGGGGCCTCCGGCTCGAAGGAAGCATCCTCGCCGCCGAGGAGTCGGAGTAGGCGGCGCTCTCCACGGGGCGCGCATATTGTTGGTGGAGCGCCGTCGTCGGGTCAGCCCCAATGGTGGTGACGAACGTGCCGAGGACCGCTGCGACGGGGAAGGGGAGTGCTCGAGGTCGAGTCATCGGAGAGGGGGATGTCCTCCCAACGCAACAGCTTGGGCCTGCCGGCCGAGTGGTGCCCAGGGAAGAACGGGGGCGACGTCGGCGGAGAGAGGTGAAGGATTTGCCGGCGCTGAGTGACGCGCCGCGACCGCACTGCGCCCCCACCGACGGGCGCATAACGGGCGGCAAGAAAGATGACCGCGGGCGACGTGGAGGCCACCACGAGGAGCATGCTGGGTTCGCCGCCGCGGGCGACGGGGCGGGAGGGGCCTCCAGTCCTCCGCCCGTGGGTGGTAAGGGCTCGGCAGCCATGGCGAGGACGGCCGCGTCCTGAAACCCCGGCGTCGACGGGACGCGGTCGCAATGGGAGGCCCAACACCCGGCCGGCAGCAGCAGCCGACCGGGTTGGAAGTAGGCGATGACGACGATGGGGCAGCCGGCGGCGCGACGGCTAAGTGAGTCCAGGGGCGAGGAGGAGGACGCCGCCGACAGCCCGGCGGCCGGCGGCGACGGACGGCCGCAGGGGAAGTCCGCGTGGATCTCGCGGGGGGGGGACAGGGCACCACGAGATCGCCATGAATGGATAGATCGCAAGGTGGGGAATCGGGATCTGTGGTTGGGTGGGTGGGCGGTGGCGTCGGGAGGCGGGCAGCCGGGCGGCGGCGGCGCTGCCTGGAGGCGGGTCGGGAGGAGGGGCGGGTCGGAGCGGTCATCCTTCGCATATGTCCGGTTTCAAACTGATGTATCCTAAGTCAGTGGCGTAGCTAGGATTTTTCGCTAGGGTGGTCCATTGAACTTTTTTTTTACCGCTATAAATTTATCATGCCCATAAGTATATATAAAAAAGAATGCTTAAAGTTTATAAAAAAGATTGAGTATAACTTTCTTTTACATAGAATTAAAATATTAGTACCCATAATAGTTGAAGAACAAAATGTCACTAATTCTTGTTGTCAGGCCTACTTACACCTTCTAATAGCCATGAAAGTGGATTTCTTGTTCACTCAAATTGTGTAAGAAGATATCTTGCTCAATAGAAGTCATTAGACAATGATCAGAGTTACACTAATGAAAAAAAAAAGTCAGAGCTGAACTAGTGCAAAATCATATATTGAAATAAATAATTGAGAGTTGCATTTGCAAAACAAATTTCAGTTTAGCATTGCATACCTGAATGTGCACTAGTGCAAAAATTCAGTTTGTACACTTGGCCTATCTGAATGTGCGTCCGAGGCAGCAGAACTAGGGCAGATCGATCATTGAACGAATATTATATTGAAATCCAAGACACTTGCAGTTGGCAGGAAAAAAAAAGAAACTTGTGAACAAATGAGTAGCAACTAGCAAGAGGGCACCAATCTTTAGCGGCTGCTTCGATTCAGATCCAGAAATCAGAATACCTACTAGGGCGGCTGCTGTTGCTTTGCCTTTGCCGTCGTGGAAGTGCCGAACTGCCGATTGCCGATGGAGTCAAACTCGAAGTCTCGAACAGACGGCCGCCGTCGACCAGACCCAGAATAGAGAATACGTACGATATGATTGGAATCCAGGATGAGCAGTCAAACAGACAACGGCACCACGGCAGCCGGAAGGACGCGATTGTGAGCGATTAAAGTGCCGACTTTACGCCTCGCTTGGGCCGAGTGCAGGGTGGTCCGCGGCCCACCGGGACCACCCTGTAGCTTCGTCACTGTCCTAAGTGTCTAAGTTGAGGAGCCTCTCTCTCGAACAGAGCGGACTCTCCGTAAGCCTCTCTTCTCTCGGGCGACAGGCGACTGCGGAGGTGAAGAGAGGAACCAGCCCTCTCGCCGGCGAGACCGCCGTTCCTCTTCGCTTCCGACGGCCTTCTTGGCCTCGGATGTGAGGGGAACGGATGGATCTTGGCCCGGCTATGTAGAGTACGGCTTCCTAGGGTTAGGATTCCCTTTCCCGGTGGTGTTTGCAAGGTGGAGGCGGCGCCGCCGGTGGAATAAGGTACTCCAAAATTCGTTCTCTACCTCGCCATCTTTTACTCGTTGATGGTGATGAGCTTGGGGGTCGCTCCTCACCGGATTTGGAGACCGAGTCGGAGCTCGAGATCCGGATGGGGCCTGCATAACAAGCGAGGTTTCCCCGGTGGATGTCGATGGCGCGCCGGTGCTTTTGTCCCTCCCTCTTCTTCTTCGTCGATGGTGCTGTTGTGGCTGGCTCCTCCCGGCGAAGACCTTGGGAGGTTTGTCTACCAACTCGAGATGCCGGGTTGGCTTCGGTTCCCACCTTTTTTTGGTGGTATCGTTTCCCCTCGGGTTTTTAAAATGGCTCATCGGGCGAAGCCGGGGCTCGATGTGCGGCGCCGATTCCTCGCCTCGACGATGGGATGGCTTGTAGCCATCTTTTTCACCGGGCGTTCAGCGGGAAGAAAGCAAGTCTTTTTCGACAAGCTACACAAGACGGCATCAAAAACTTTGTTGCTTCGCCGGAGAGGTGGTCGGCTTCGTGCAAGTGTCCTCCGATGCCCGATGGCGAGGAAGACCGAGTTTACAAGGACCGAAATGTATTTTTTATTTCTTTCGGGGTTGTTCTTGTAAGACTTGGGATGTAACCACCAAAATTTTTATGTGAAATATAATAACCGTTTCTCAAAAAAAAAAAAAAAAAAAAGTGTCTAAGTTGAGTCGCTCTTAAGCCTTTTGATGCTTTTGGTAATACAAAAGCGGGGTAAAACCCTTTTATCTAAAAAAAATGCACAAGTGTTTTGTGCTACTTTATAAACACCGCATACGACCCATTAAGTTGTTTGAAATTCTCCTACTGCTAATTTGGGGGATTCATTATGTGGACATATATATTTGCAGCGCAAATGAACAATCAGATTGGAAGCGAGAAGCCTCGTTGGTGCATGTGCCAGCATAAACCTTTTTGCAAAGACAACTGTATCTGCTGCAGCGGAACAACGCAATGCTTCAGTACACAGTACGAATGCCTTGATACGTACTGTGTGATGGAGACAATGTAATGGTAACTACAATTCTTATTTATTATGGAATAAAAAGATGAGTTTTGTTTAACCATTTGAAAGAGAGAAAAACAAAACGTCTCATGAACCATCTTCAAATGCTGATTCAGCTCACCCTTTTTTTTTTTTTTTTTTTTTTTTGTAACGCTGATTCAGCTCACCTGAGCAGTGGGCTTTGATAGGAATAGGATCGACCGGTGGCTAGCTGGGCCCGTGCGCGGTGCGGCCCGCACACGTGCAGCACGCCCACGGCCTACAATCCATTTCGGCCTGGTATAATACTTGCACGGCCTGCTGCACGGACGAGCGGCGCCCCTCCCCCCTCCCAGCGGCCGCCGGCAGTTAACATTGCGCCGACCACCCCTCTAAATTCGGCCCTTTGACTGTTTCGGCCCAATAAGCCCAACAAACTATTCCTCTGTATCCGGCTGTTTCTCTCGTGCGGGCATGGGCGGTGTTCCTCTCTGCCGGCGGCGGCGGCGGTTTACCGCTGATTCTCGTTCTCCCTCGCCGTGCCAGGTCTTCGCCACGCTGGTCGCCGGCGACGAGCACAAGGTACGCCCGCCCCTTGTCTCCCCTTCCTGCCTTGCAAAACCGAGCGGCCAAACCCTAGCTTACGTTATGGTGGTGGCTGCGAACGTCGGCTTTCCTCGCCGCGATTGTCGCGGTGGCACTGAGGAGATTCCCGCACGGCACGCTGAGGAGGAAAACGCGGGTGAATGAGTTGGTTCCGTCGCCGGAGCTGCCGCCATCCGAACGGCTGTGTGTCGGTCGTTTGCACTGCCTGCCGCCCTGTGCATTCGATCTGTAGCCGTCATGTTGGTAGTAAATTCCTTCACAGTGCAAGCATGAATCTCTTTTGTGTCTTGGTTTTTTCCTTGCTCGATCTCCATGGTCCTCAACTGGCTGATATGTTTCCGGCCACTGCGTGACGGACCTTGCTGTTATGTGTGTCTGAAACATGAAGTGTTTTGAGTTCAGTTTCAGATATGAAGTGTTTTGAGTTCAGTTTCAGACTTACATATCAGCTTACTGATTCCTTCAGAGTGCAAGCATGATCTTATAAGATCATAAGCATTTGTTTATTTGTAGAATTAAGTCTATTTTACAAGTACTATCCTATGGTTAGAAATTAGTAGTAAATTCAATAAAAGGGTGTTTCAATATTCTCTCTTGAAACTGTAGTTATTCTTCCCTTGTTCCTTGGTTGTTCAGACAACACCAAAAAAGTGCAGTTGCTTTTACGACATTCAGATGAGCAGTGCTGCAGCAAGTTAGTATGATTTTTTATTGGTCCAATAATGTTACTGTAGTACATCCTTAATTATTACTACTTGCGTCCCTAGTTAAAATGCTATATGTCGTAAGAAATATGTTCTATGTTTGTTTATTAGAATATTCTTTTGAGAAGATTCAGATTCAGATTCTTGGATGTTGAAATGTGCAATAGTGGTAGAGTTAACAAGCTATTTTTGGTGTCTCAATATCTAACTTTTGGATTTGGCTGTGCAGAAATTTCTGTTGGAGAAACACTTGTTGTGCAATTGTTTGTTTATGGTGTGAAGCAATTTTTTTTGGCACAGCTGCATTGGTTGATTGATCATGCCTTAGTAAATTTGCTTCCAAGATGTTCAATGCAATGCTTATTGATGAGTTTGCCTAACAATCAGTCAACATATATGTATTAGTGATCAGATTCGTCATTGTTACCGTGAATTGATGACATGTCTATTGGCTTCCCATTCCAATTGAATTTCGAGAGCAATGCGAGGCTGTTTGATAAGACAAATTTGCACTTCAGGACCAGTATTGAAAATTGAGTGTAATAAGATTAGGAGATAATTATCTATTTTTATGTTCTTTTCTTAAATAAACTCGTGGCGTTAGCACGAGCATTATACTAGTTATTGCTAAAAGGTCACAGTAGTGTTGGGTTGTGGTTTTCCTGTTTCTGAATTTGTAGCTTGCTCCCTCATAAACCTGGGAAACGTGATGTTCTTTTCCTTTTTTCTTCCCAAGGATTCCTTTGGGAGGATGTAACCTGGACAATGTAATTTTAGTGTGACATTCATATTTCCTTTTCTTTGCTTCCTTTTTTTTCTCCCTAGGGATTTCATGGGAAGATCTTCACAACTACTTGAAATTTCAGTGTGCACTTCTCTTCTTTCTATGCCACTGATATGATTTCTCTTGACACAACATGACGGCATTTTGTTACAATAACCTAAGATCAAATATCAAAACCTTCTAAGGAGTAGTATTTGTAGTACTTAGTTGTCTTTCTAAGGAGCAAGTTCATCCCTAGAAACTATATTAATTTTTGGAAGAGTTGCTTACTAAAAAGCACTCCCCAACTCTTGCCACACTTATAAAAAGCATAGATCACATAGATCACTTGTCTTTTTAAGCTACTGCTTAAACCTATATGAATTATTAATTCTGACATAACTATTTTAATGGATCCAACTTGGTGCCTGCTTTGACTGTTTTTTTTTTTTAAAAAAACAGTATCTGGATTAGGGGAGATGAGGTTGCCTGTTTAATTTTTTCCCTACCCAACCTGTGATCTATGTGATCTATGCTTACTGTTATTTTCCTTTAATGCAATGCTACAACTCCAAGCTACACTTGGATTTTCAGGTTTAACAATTCTGATGCCCTGTGCAACGCAAATTGACTGAATGAATCATCTTCAAGGTACCCTTACTCTATGCAGGTACACATTAAGACTTGCCTTTTTTTTTGCATGGGTTTAAGATGTTTCATATATTGTTTTCATGTAGCCTCATAATTGTTTGTTAGTAACTCGTAATGACACTTTCTATATATTTGGCATGTTCTATTATGTGTGCGTGGATGTTCAAATATTATTAAATTGATGTTCTTAGTGAATGTTCTCAGTTTATGTCTCTATGTTCTCAGTCATGCTTCCCATGTTCTATAATGTGTGCTTCGATGTTCTATTATAAATAAATTGATGTTCCCATTGAATGGTTTTTTGTAAATGTTCTCAGTTATTATTCCCATGTTCTATCATGCTTGTTTCGATGTCCTATCATAAATAAATCGTTGTTCTCAAATGCTCCCAGTTTATGCCTCTATGTTCTGAGTGATTATTGCCATGTTCTATCATGTGTGCTTCAAGGTTCTATTGTAAATAAATCGACATTCTCAGTGAATGTTTCCAGTTTATGCCTCTGTGTTCTCAGTCAATGTTCTATTGGTCATATTTTTTACTCCTCTTATATGAGTCAATGTTCTCGGGGGCTCGAAGCATAGAAACCTAGATCTCAAGGGCATGTACAAGATGCTCCAGTCCCCCGACGGCGACGTCATCATCAGTATGCGTCTGCTCGGCTCCTCCATTCTCTTTTTCTCTTCCTTGTGTGGACTGTAACTCCTGCTTTAGCTTGGCTTGCGGTTTTTAGTGTTAGGGTTTCTCGAGTGGCGCATGCACGCCTTGAGATCTAGGTTCTGTGAGGCATTTACTATGTTGTTTGTCTTTCAGATTAAGAGCTTTCTGGTTCCTATATTACACAATGGACATAACTTATGATAATAGATTCATGGATTATTGTTAGTAGTTCTAGGAGGTTTATTCTGTTTGTTTATAGAATGGTTCTAGTGAATTACAACTAATCATGCCTTTTTCTCACAGTTTCCATGCCTTGACCAACTGTATTATACTTCATATTCTCACGGTTTCCATGTCTTGACCAACTGTATTATACTTGATGTTCTCACTATTTCCATGTCATGTTCGATTGTATTATACTTGATGTTCTCACAGTGTCCATGTCATGTTCATCTGTATTATACTTGATGTTGGTCACAATTTCCATGTCATGTTCAACTGTATTATACTTGATGTTCTCTGTATTATTCATTCATGTTCTCTTAGAGATATTATTTTGAAATTATTCTCACTGTTTTATTACAACTTTTGATAGATAACTCGGATGATATTCCTTTGGATAAGAAAGGCAATCATTCATGTTTTGATCCAAGAAAGGATCCAGTGCTTCAAGTGTGGAAGGAACCAAACCCAGAGGCCATATGTTTTGTGGTGTCCTGCTAGGGGATGGCTGGAGTGGGCGTATGGAAGATACTTTGCTTGAAGGACGCATTCCTGTAAAAATTCAGGTGATACGCTATCATTTTCCTTGTGCTGCATATGGAGGGAGAGGGAGCATCGAGTGGTGTCTTACTTGAATCTATCTGCTCTCTTGTCTTAAATTATAGGATTTGCCACCTTTACCTTAGACATTATCACCCGAGGATCTGGCTAATCCTAATAGACAAGACTTGTGCCAAGTGAGAGTCTTTAGTGTGGATCCACCTGGTAATTTAATCAGGATACCTGCAATCTATTTCTATTTCATGTATCTGGGCCAAGCCCTTATGATTCAGCTGCTTTATAGGTTGTCGAGACATTGATGATGCACTACATTGCACGCTACTTCCAAATGGAAATTTTGAAGTTGGAGTCCGTATCCTTAAACAATTTCTACTGTAAATTCTTCTGTTTATCTTTGAGTTAATATTTACCTACTTTGCTTTGTTTTAGTTGATGCATTTTGCAAATTGTGACTAGGCTGTTTTGCATCTACCATTCTACCTGGCTTGGAGTGTATCACATAAAATTGTTTGTCTAGTATTAAATCAAATTGGTTATTATGCAAATAATGCAATTTTATTCTCTTAAACATGCACCATATACTCATCTGCATGAGTCTGTGTCATATCAGAAAAGAAGTGTTAACTCATGGTCTCTACTTTGGTGTAGAGTTTTAGACTCCGTTTAGAAGTCCTTTTTCTTGATAAATTCCATTTTCTACATGTGGCCTAAAATCATTTTGCCTCATTTGTTTGGGCACTACTGGTTTTCAATTGGAATGCTCATCTTCCAGGACATAAATAAAATGTAAAACAATTTCTGCGATGTTGTGTTCCCTTTAATAGTAGATTGGTTGTTCATAATTTCTCTCCTAATCTGTGCTAATGCATAACTATTCCATTTTTTATTTGAAGATTCCTACATTTACCAATGCCCTTGTGGTTCATGCGATGTTGTGTTCCCTTTGCAGATTTCTTCAGTAAAATCGGTCCTCGAGTTCAGATTAAGACCGCCCATGGTACAGTAATTCAAGATCCTAAAAGTCCCAAATCAATGGTGGTCCACGTACAGGAATCCCATGCTTTAACCGACAGGACATGTACTAATTATGCATGGTGGAACTTAGTTTTCATTTAGATATTTTCTTTAGGATGCTCCTGCTCTGTTCTCTATCAAACTGACAGATAAATACCAAATGAATTTTTGGATGTGTTTTGAAAGGGTTTATAAATCACATACTGGTACCTATCAAGTTGATTGCCTGTTTTTTTAATATAATTTTGTGAGTTTGATATCCGTTTGGTTCATCAAAAAAATGAGATCAGTTTTATATTTGATATCAAATCTATATATAGAATTAAATCAGTTTGGTTCCTCAGAAGATTTGATATCAGTTTTTTGTGCAATTAGCCAATAGCAATTAACCTATCACTTCACATGGTACTTTGATGATGGATCTTGCCCTTCTTGCTGGCCGCAGGTTGTGCGTGTACACAGGGTGCATTAGTGAAGTTTATAAAATGCAGATTCGTTTTTTTTGGCTCTGAGGAATGCATTCTGACTAATAAGTGTTGTAATAATTGGAGCACTCTTTTGTGTAATGACAATTGATGATTTTAAAACATGCAAGAAATGGAACTAACATGCTTTTTCCATCAGGTGGATGAGGCAGCCATGTTAGCTATGGAAGAGAGATGGAAAATCCTTGATAGTGAGGCATCAGTGAGTCCATATTGTCTGATTGAGCTATCACACTTTGAACAAGCCTTATCGAAGGTGAAGCCATCAGTATCCAAAAGGTATGTGCGCAGGATGACATGCTACTTCTTGCTAATCTCTGTTGACCATTGTGACATGTCAGCTGATTTCATCCATTGCTCTTTCCTTTTAGTTACAGCAAAGGGAACATTATGAGAAATTGCGCAAGGAACACTTGTCAACAACCTGATCAGGTCACCGTACATCCATCTTGTGTGTGTGGCACAAACTATGCCATCGTTACCTATGAAAATGGTTCTGCTGGCACTGCAGAATGCTAATTTAAGTCTTGGTTTTGCTTATTTGTATTGTCTTCACCTACTGATTTTTTTTAATGACAACAAATTTGTGCATTGCAATCATGCTCGAAATATATTGATAAACCATATACCAGACAGGTCGTGGCTTATTTGTACTGTCTTCACCTACTGGAATTTTTGCACGTGAGCTACCAATGCTTGGCTTGCCGGTTGTGCGGTGCTTGTTCATGATGTAGAAAAAGCTCGAATTTTGGCAATGCATAGATTTTGGTTAAACAATATTTATATATTCTTATATCAGCGCAGTTTTCATCTTAGGCCATCATCAATAAATCCTATGTTCAAGATCAGAAAACAAGGTGAAAAAACTTTGAGCGGAAAAAAATATATAATTCTTCTTTGTCAAGTATTTTTTTTTTGAAATAAGGTGTTTTTTTATATTTTGTCAAAACTCGTGTATTTTATGAATTCCCAAAAAATTTACAAAGACCGACACTGTATTTCGATCTTGAAATTAGAGTAAAGAAACAGTCACAGTCAGCCCAAAAAAAATCGAAATAGGCCCAACACTATGTAGGAACGCTATTGAAAGAAGAAACAGTCTAACAAAAAAAAAAAAAAAAAAGGCCCACGAAGATAAAAAACAGTCATAGAAGCCTGAGATAGAAGACGGGCCGAGCTTAGTTTAAAGCCCAACAACAAGACGGGCCGCCGCTGGTCGGCGGACGCAGCCGCGCCGACCAGTCGGCAGTTAACAGCACCCCCTTCCCAGCAGCACGGGCGACGGACCAGGTACCACGGCTAGGGTTTGGTGACGGATCGGGTTCCCGCCACCAGCGCATCGCAGTCCGCCGTGACCGCGTCGACGTCGGCGGCGAGGAAGGCGCAGAACCCACTCGAGGAGTTCTTCAAGATTGAGCGGAGCACCGAGGAGGACAAGCCCGCTTGATCCCCTGTTCTTCTCCCCTCCGTTCTCCGCTCCTCCTGGTCATCTTCCTTTGCCGGCCACGCTAAGGTACGTCGCTTTGCCTCTAGGATATGTTTGTTCAGTTTGAGCACATATGCACACAGCTAGTGTTCGATGCATTGCCTGTTTCGATTTGCCATATTGATTTACACCACTGCTGCAGCACTAATCCATGGATAACCGTATGCCTACCAAGTGTTTGCAAAAATGCCAACAACATACTCCACCTTAGAAACGGCATTTTCTCATATCTTTTGTGACCAAACTCCACCTTAAAAAAGGCTTAACTGCAACTTAATAGACTTAATTGAATTTAACCCAGTGGTTTAGTTGTATTAGATTGTGCTTTTTGCTGTCCAAGTCTCTAAACCAAAGCTCAAGACCGGCATGGACAATTTATGTGCAAATTTTTTTATCCAAATCTGTTTGCTACAATAGTTACCGTCAATGTGCCTTAATGTATGACATACATAAATTCCCAAATAAAAAAGAATGTGATCTGTCTATGAAGTTCTTTTTCTTGGATTCTTATACATCTGTCTATGTATATGCATATTATTATTCTCCCACTTTCCTCTGTGTTTTCTCAGCGTCCATGACAGCTGGGCCTCGCCCCACTATTCCTTGTGGCCGGCAACAGCAACAGCAACCGTCGGATTCTTGATCCATCACGCGGATCGCTGATTTGTCGCGGATCCAACCCTTCCTCACCCCGTGTAAGGTACATTTGTGCTTCTCCTCTGTACGTTGACGACTTGCACTGGCCCAGCACGACGTCACAGCACGTGGAATGCCGCGCCGCCCGATCCCAAATCCTGCCGGCCTTTTGTTGCATGCGGAGTGGAGATAGTATTTTCTTCAGACCACGTATTTTGTCTCACACGCCCTCCACTCTTATCCAA
The DNA here is from genome assembly GCA_015847255.1 of Hyparrhenia diplandra. NCBI lineage: Eukaryota > Viridiplantae > Streptophyta > Magnoliopsida > Poales > Poaceae > Hyparrhenia > Hyparrhenia diplandra. Next base: position 82,725 of record JADLZK010008595.1, on the reverse strand, counting down.
AGTAATTAAGATATGCTTTCATGATTAATTAAAAGCTCATTTGATGCCTCGCCTCGCCTCGCCTCGCCAATGGCTTTGCCTCTCCAGCATTCAAGTTGAATGCTTCTAATTTCTATACAGCCAACGATGATTCCAATATGACCCTACTCCCTCCGTCCCAAAATAAACGACGTTTTGGGTTTTTTAGTCACAAGTTTGACTCGATTTATAGAAAATATCTAGAAGATTTAAATCTCCAAATAAATTTATTAAAAAAACTAGATCAAAAGATATTTCCAATAATACTAATTATGTAATATAAATATTAATCCTATTTTAATATATAATTACCGGTAGATGTTTCTCCGGGAAGCGAAAACGTCATTTATTTTTGGGACGGAGGGAGTATATATAACTGTCACATCACACGTCCCTGATGCAAGCTCGATCGGTTTCGCTCTCCTCATTGGCTCATTCCTCGCGCAGCCCTCCTCGCTCTCCCGTGTCACGTCGCCCTCCTCCCCCGTCGACGGCGAGTTCGGCTCGCCGGCCTCTTCCTCCACCCATAAAGTCCCTGCCGGCACAACACCGACCGTACGTTTCTTACTCCTTCGTACGTGATGGGGCGAAGCACGCACGTCATCGTCATGGTACTACCAGCTCTGGTGGTCTTCCTCGCGTTTCTTGGGATGTCAGCGTACTATCTCTGTAAGTGCACACCAATCAATCAGTTAATTGATTTGGAACAATTTATGTTTGACGTATACATGCACAAGTGTTTTGAGGGATTCATTATCTGGACATGCATATATATATATATTTGCACTTGCAGCGGAAATGAACAGTGAGATGGCAAGAGGCGAGAAGAGGCCTCATGTATGCTTGAACCTGAATAAGCTTTTTGGACTCGAAGAGAAGAAGTCTATCTTCTGCTACGCATCAAGGGAATACTTCAGTACACTGGAAGAATGCAAACGCTCATGCTGTAGACGAGAAGCACTCATCAGTCATAACCACCAGCAACCCGCGCTGGTCTCTGCTTCTCTTGAGCTGGCCAACAAAGGGCTTGATACAGCTGTTTGATAACAGTAAGTTATTGACAATAATTGCATTACAAGTAGTGACTAGTGAGATTAGCGGGGTGGGTGCACTATGCAAAGTTTAATATTGCTCCTTCATTTCATCCAGATCGCTCATTTGGCCAAGAATGATATCATACAGGCAACTAACACGACAACAGAGTTTGTTGTTCATCTAGGATCGACATTTGTTGGTCCTTGTCTGTGCCCTTGCTACAAGTACATTGGTCTATCTAGTTGCAGTAGAGTTCTTCCAGTGTCTAGCTGTTTTATTTTTCTAGTTCTCCTAGTTGAGCATGTGTTAGTCGGTAACAGGGGTGAGTGGACAGTGGTGTATTCTCTAGTTTGTACTTTGTTTTCCTTTTTACTTGTCTGATTTGCAGTTTCCCCTGAAAAGGTTTGCAGTTTTCTTAATGAACTAATGATCCGCTTTTCCCCAGAAAAGATATATTTGAGCGCCGGCAAGGAATATTTTTTACAAAACTGCATAAATCGTGGGGATACTATGGTTGCCAATTCCAATCTTGTTTTCTCCAATTTGTAAGCGAATATCCAGAATTACCCAGTGGTACAGCGTACTGATCCAGTAGGACAGCATCATTATACTTGTGTGCTCTCCTATTCAAAAGGAAAAAGTCTACATCATCACCTCCTCAACTATGGGTGTTAGACTACATAACCCCCAACCTATAAACAGTCTATATCACCCACCTGAACTTTCGAAAACCGATCAAATTACCCCTTATAGCAGTTTTGAAAAATCATAGTAAATCACAGAAAAATCGTAAAATGAAAAATCAAATTGTGTTAGACTCGAATGAGTAGATCTACACAATGAACATATATTATGGTATGCTTTAGTTCATTTTTTTTTTTGCTGCAGCTTTAAATTTCTGTTTTTTCTCATAGCTGTAAAAAAATATACTAAAGCATACCATATTATATGTTCATCGTGTAGATCTACTCATTTAGAGTCTAACACAATTTGATTTTCCATTTTATGATTTTTTATGATTTACTATGATATTTAAAAACTGCTTTAGGGGGTAATTTGACCAGTTTTAAAAGTTCGGGGGAGTGATATAGACCGTTTCATAGGTTGGGGGGTTATATATGTAGTCTACCACCCATAGTTGAGGGGGTGATGTAGACTTTTTCCCTATTCAAAACATGAAAAGCTTCTTGTGCCTTCGGATGCGTTCATTTATCAGGATGGACCAACATTACAACTGTCAACACACAAGAGAGACGAATCAACAAAAAGTTTTCGAGTAGAAATCAAACCCATGTTTTCATATACCTTCGTATATTGCTTCGTTCTTAACCTCAGAGACAAATCAAAACAGACAAGCTGCTCGAAGAAGGGTTTTAACATTAAACAACCAAGGCCTATTTAGATGTCAGAAAAATTTGCAAAAAGCACTGTTGGAACTCCTATAGCACACTGTAACTAGGCTCAAAAGAATCGTCTCGCAATGTACATCTAAACTGTGTAATTAGTTATTTTTTTACCTACATTTTATACCCCGAATATATGTCTTTTGGTCTATTTAATGTGATGTGATGGAGAGAGAGTGAAAAAAATTGGAAGTTGGGTTAGAAATTTTAGCCATCTAAACAAGGCACAAGTATTAATTCCAGAAACTACTGAATTTAGCGCTGAAAACTAAATATATGTTTGGGGGCTACGACAGTGTTACTATAAATTGTTAAAGATATTGTTAGTTAGATAGATATGATTGTACACATGATATATTCGGTTGTGTGCGGTAGAGGTCAAGCATGACTTGACGTGTAAACTAGGCAAGTAGTTAGATGTACTTGTATCACAAGATGATGTAACAAACCCCTTGTACAAGCCACGCTAGGGGCATTTCCTAGCTTATTTAACATGTAACCGAGAGAGCCAGGGAGGCCATCTCGTTCAACCATCTTTCACATGGTATCGGAGCCGTTTTCTCCACAGAATTTTTCCATGGCTTTCGCTGCATCTTCCTCCGCGCTATCTGCAGCCGTTTCCCTCACCACTTTCCTCCCTCCGGTGACGGAGAAGCAAAGCCGTGCCAACCATCAATCCTGGAAGGCACAAGTGTTGTCCGCGCTGAGAGGCGCTCAGCTTGCAGATTGGCTGGAGGCCTGAAAGGTCCTAATGGCTAGAGGGGGGTGAATAGCCTATTAAAAAATCTTGCAACAACACTAAGCACCCGGATTAGTAAATAAGATGGCGAAGCTAAATAAGCGGTGCTACGAGCTATCTAAGCAAGCCACAAGTCAATTGTAATATCTCTAATCACAACAAGGTCTAGGTCGCTAGTTTACTCCTAGGTGAACAAGCAAGACTAACTAATTTACCACTAAGAGCTAAACTATTCTAAACAAGCTAACAACTTAAGCAAAGCTACACAAGATATATCAATGTAAATACACGAGGAGGAGTGATCGATATACCGACGTCGATGTGTAGAGGTGGAAGCCAATCACCGTGATCAACAAGAAATCTCCAACGAGCACAACAAGGTTGACACGATGATTTTTATCGAGGTTCACGTGCTTGCCGGCACGCTAGTCCTCGTTGTGGCGACACACTCACTTGACGGTTGCTAAGCTTAATGGCCGATGCCAAATCCCCGGTGGGAGCTCAAGCAAACGATCACAAGAGAGGGTACAACAAGCCACGAGCAATCCACTAGTGATGCCTTTCGCGTACCTCCCGCGGGGTAAGGCTCAACCCCTCACAAGTCCACCGGTGTGGCCTCGAACAAGCTCCAATCGAGCTCAACACCGCCTCTTCCTCCAAGCCGCTAGGGAACCAAGCAAATTTCCAAGAGAAACGAAATCCCGCGGCTTCTCCAAGGATGAAGTGCCTCTAGAATGCAACCGACGATGCAATGCACTTCTATCACTCTCAATCTCACCAAGAATTCGAGTTATGGATGGAGAGATGAGTGGAGGGGAGTCTCACTTTCTCACGTGTGTTGGAGTGTTCAAATGTTCAAGAGAGACAGCTAGAACCCGGCCATCCAAGTATTTAAAGGCCCCCTCTCGAAATAGAGCCGTTGAGGTGTTTACAAGACTTGATCGGACTCGGCCGACCGGACGCACCAGCGGGTCCGGTCTAGCTTTCGGTCGCAGCCCCGACCATGCGTCCGGTCGGAGCGGACAAACACCTTGGCCCCACAGCTGACAAGCTCCTCCATGCTTCCGGTCACAGGGTCCGGTGACCACCGGAAGCATCCGATCGCAGCGTCCGGCAAGAATGTCGAAAACATGCTCTCTGCCGGACTCACTAACCGGACCGTCCGGTCAGTGCGTCCGGTCAGCCTCCAGCGTGCGTCCGGTCACCTTTTTCTACGAAATCTTCATCTTTGTTGTCGCCTTTGCTTCAACGCCTCCAGCGTGCGTCCGGTCACCTTTTTCTACGAAATCTTCATCTTTGTTGTCGCCTTTGCTTCAACCTCGCTTTGCCTCTTGCCATGAGTTGCCAACACGTCGAGGATGATCACGTTATCACTTATGTTAGCATGTCAATCGGTTAGGCAAGAACGAAGTTAGTGCTCTCATGTCCTAAATGCATCATGCAAGTCAATTGGACCTAGAAGCACTTCACCAAAGGATTGTCACGACATCCCCTCTTGATAGTCGGCTATCTATCCTATAATGTGATGACACGCTCTATCGTATCTTGATCACCGAAAGGAAAACCCTATCAAGATACCTTTGCCTTGATCTCCCGGGTTCCTCTCAAGCTGATCACCGAGCTTGACGATCCACCATGTCCATCATCATCATCCATGTTCATGATCATCGTGCTCCTCGTCATCCATCTAATCCTATCTCATAAGTCACACTTAGAGCAAAGGATTAGTCCGACAAGTGTGTCATCAATTTCCAAAACCAAACATAGAGATTTCAAGGCCACTGCCACGCCGCCGGCGAAACACCTCCCGAAGAAGAAGCCGATGATGAGGAGGAGGAGGCGCCGTGGCCAACCCCCCGACTACGCCCGGGTGGCGAAGATCGATGGTGCTCGCCATCTCCCAACCAATCTATCCAAGGAGATACTGGGGCACGTGAACACAGAGGTCACCGCGAGGGGCGCCTGGGCGTTCATTGAGGCGTTGTTCGCATCGCAGTCCCGGGCAAAGATCATCGCACTTAATGGCGGCAACGGCGTCTAAAGGTACATCTACTATAAGTGAATATTTTGCCAAGATGAAGAGTTTGGCAGATGAGATGGCGGCGGCTGGACGCCGCCTTGAAGATGAGGAACTCGTTTCCTATGTGGCCGACCGGACTAGATCCGATTTCGATCCGGCCGTGTAAACCGTGGGTCGCGGCTCGAGTTGAGCCGATATCGGTGGCCGAAGCTGTTCACACAGCTCGTGAGTCACGAGCAACGCCCGAGCTACGCAACGGGGGCGGCCGGTCCTCGGTGAACTCAGCGGTCAAGGGAACCGCAATGCTCCTAGCAATGCGTCCCGAGGAGGGCGTGGCAATGGTGGCCGCAATGGTGGCGGCCGTGGTGGACGCGGCAGCTTCGGCCGCGGTTGTGACAGAGCCGACCAATTTATAAGAAATCATGTATAATTCGCAATTACCGAAGCAATCACAGTCTACACTTGAGTCCATATAAACCCGTATTCCGAAATCTCAGAGTGATTTCAAACTCATCAACAATACAACCAAGATCGTTGAGCTCGGTGTTCCAATCCGCAGGTATCTCAAACCAAATTCAAAATATTTTAATCAGAGTGCGATGTACACATTTATTTCAAAATAGATCAGAGTGCGGAAGCAATAGCTTTCGAAAGCAAAATAGTTGTACAGCGGAAATTAAAATAAATAGTGCCAACATGATGTCACCCCTGTAATAGCAAGAGACAGGGAAATATGGAAGCTGCCATGCCCTAGGCATTACTCTTCAACCACAGCACATCACATCTGGATAGAAACATGCTAGACGGAGTCACCTGCAACATCGGGAATTAACCCGTGAGTACTCAATTGTACTCCGCAAGACTTACCCGTCTTAAACCAGAAAATAAGGAAAAGACTCCAAGGATTATGCTCGGCTTTATCTGGAGCTGGCTGACTCACATTTAAATTTCAGAAAATAAGGTTGATTAGTGCGCCTACACATACTACTCAGGTTCCTCCAAGTTAAAAGGTTATTATTATATACATAACCATAAGTCTTGTATAGTCAAGATCAAAACATATGCTCAGCGATATATAGATAACAGCATAAGTAACTTGATCAACATTTTAACATCGGCAGCATGAATATAGTAACCATTATTGTAATATTAAGACTACGATGTCGTGGAAGCATCCCGGGTTCTCACTATCCAGGAGAGATGGCGATTCGAATCGACATCGACCAGTGGCGAATACCCCGTCATAAACCCGTGTCTCATTGGATCGAGTAAACCTAATCACTCCCAAGACGTTAGGGGACGTAAAGTCTCGGACCTGCCGGCAACCCTCCTCTCGAGCCACCAAGTGAGCAAGCAACGAAGACGACGCCAGGTGTGCCTCGCGCTGCGCCCGATCAAACCCAACCGACCACGCCAAGGAGGGACGTTAAAGCGCACAAGTACGGCCCCTAGCATTCTCATGAGCTTCATGGCTCACGACTCCGCGGAGCCTACTATATGAACAGGTACGTTCAACTTCCGACCGCCTTCCGACAAAGGGATTAGTCCTTAACTAATCAGATGGAAGACCACAATATCCATCCGATCTCACATGTTTTATTATTCGTGTTCTCAAGAAGACTGTTAACCACCAACGTGATTAACCCAACAACAATCCTCACAAGTGACCGGAAATCACCGTCTCACTGCAATCATCATAATCGAGCATTTATTTAACCTAGACTCCTAAATAGGATAGGACAACAACTTCAGCAAGGATATCCGTGCGGCAAAGAACGGTTTCACTTTCGATCCTACACTTAATGCAAAGATTCATAAAAGGACTCAACAAATTAATTCGAAAAGCATAGGGAAGTTCAAAGATGCACCGGGGCTTGCCTTTAGAAAAGTGGTAGGAAGAAGAAGTCGGGGCACTCGGAAGTTTGAGTCACGGTCCTCCTTCTCCTGTGGGGTCTTTTGGCTGCACTCCGGGGCGATGAAGGTTGACCTCCTGCTCCTTGATCTCCTCCCGAACTAACTCCTCCGATCCTGAGATGATGCATGCATATGCACGAGTGAATAATACGAATGCCCAAAGATATACTTGCATATAAATAAACTAGAATGATGGATGAATGCATTATGATGAATGATACTAGTAAGTGTATATCTCTTTTGTAGAAACACGATTAGAACTACATAAAGCAACCATACTAACCTACATCACTCATGCATACTAGCACTACACTAAAAACAGGGCAGCAAGACATGTCTGCACTAAAACAGTCACACAGGGAGTTCTATAACTCCAAATGCAGCAAACAAATACTCGTTGGAAAGCTAACGAAATTATCTACAAAACATTCCGTATTACCCTGACCTAATTCTGACACTAACAGCCTCGAAAACAGAGAAAGCAGAGGCTCTGTTTTCCCACAACTCATCACTTAGGGCATTCCAAAAAAACTCATTCAAGCATGCACTTTATCTAGAACTTTTCCAGCAAGCATGGCAAGTTATAAACTACCAAATATACCTACTAGACATTTCAAAAGATAATCTGAAGCACATAAAATGATATGCCCTAGCAATCACTACACATGCACACTATAAATCATATAAATGCTAGGAATAAAAAAAAATCTGCCAAACCGCCAAGCTTATCCAACCAAGCATACCAACAGGTCCTATCCATGCTAGGAACCACTAATAAAATTATCAACTCACAATACTCTACTATAAACATGCATTTTTTTTAGGCTAATTTCCATGCAACATAAATATGATAAATATGCAAACACCTTAGAAAAATCTACAAAAATTACCAGAGCATCCTACCGGTCTAACATGCCTACCATAAAAAATTTCATGGCAAACTCATGCATATACTATCCTATACAAAAATGGCAAGCTAGCATGAAAACTAGGCATGAAAATACTTTGTACTATGAAATATATGAAACTGCCTAACCATGAACATGAAAAGCTACATAACAAAGAACAAATGCATGTACAAAAATTATTATGGCAAAAACCCTAGTAAATATTTTTCTATGAATTTCCTAAGAAAGCATGGTAAATAGCACATAAATCAAAAAATCACACTTCTACCACAGAACATAGCATATATGATATTTTTCCTGCACTCTGCATGCAAAACATGAACATTTTGTACAGGGGACCACTATTTTATCATGCACCAAGAATTAGATATGCATTTACCTAGAAACATGGCAATTAAAGCAATAAATCTAGATAAATATAAAAACTACTAGAAAAACCTAATCTCATATTTTTATATCATAGATCAGAGCATAACAAACATGGCAAAATTTGTCTCACTCAATTCGAGCTAAAACGAGGGAGTTATGAATTTTCTAAGCATGCATGTCATTCGGAAAAGAAAAAACAGAAAAAACAAATTTGACCGACGGCCGGGGCCCACCCGTCCAGACGAGACAAGGCGGGGAGCGGCGCTGCTCCGGCGGATCTTCGCCGGGCGTTCGCCCTCCGGCGAATCCGAGCACACCTACGGATTCCTCTCTTCAAGATCTATCGATCTATGCCCATATCCCAAGCCGAGACGGGCGGTGCGGCGGTCGACGGCATGCGGCGAACGGTGGCGCGGCCGACGGCGATGCGGCGGTTTTTCGGTGAGGCAAGGCGAGGCGGGGCGTGTTCGAGCTTCTAGACACCCATGCAAAGTTTCGATGGGCACCGGAATGGGCGGTTGGCGCGTGGTTACGAAGCCGACGACGTGCATGCCGGCGGCGGCCGGACAAGGTGGCGCCGACGCCGCGGTCCGGTGAGCAAGCGGCTCCTCGGCTCGATTCGTCCTAGGACAAAGTAGAGCATGTCAAGGCGACCATAGAACATGAGGAAGTGCAAGACAAAGGGGATTGGGGAGCGCGGTGGCGAGCTTGCCCGTGGCGGCGGTCACGGGCGGCGGCAACACGCGCGCAAGACGGCGGCGACGCGCCGTTCCGGCGAACTCGGATCTCCACGGGCTCAACCGGCTAGGGTTATACCTCCAGGACTTCGAGGCGGACCCGGTACGCACGATTGTGGGGCAAGAAGAGGTCGGGAACGGGCTGTCCACGAAGGACCGTGAGCTTGCCTGAGTTCCTACGGTGTAGGGTCGAGATGGGGACTAGAGGGGGGGGTGAATAGTCCTTTCTAAAACTAATTGCGCCGGCTAAACAAATATAATGCGGAATTGAAACTATTTGTTTAGCCAAGACTTCACCCCTCTAGCTATGACTCTAAATCACCTCACAAAAGATCCTACACAAAGCAAATGAGGTGATAAGCCTAGCTTGAGCTCCTAACCGTTTCTATTACAAGGTCACACAAACCTATGCACTAGTACTTCAAACAAGGGTGAGCTCCTATACAATTCTAATGAGCAAAAGCACAAAGCCAATCCTAAGCTCACTAGATGCACTAAGGACAAAGCGACACACGCCTAACCCAAAGGCTCAAATTACTTAGCTACACAAACTAAGCAAAGCAACTAATAAGCTACACAAGCTAGTAATTGCAAGAGCTACTCCACAAGCACAAGCACAAGGTATATATGAACGTAAATACGAAGCTTGTGATTTGGAGAATGCAAACCACCGAGAAGAGTAGACAAGTTGACACCGGTGATTTTTTTATCGAGGTATCGGGAAGCTTGCCAACTTCCCCTACTCCTCGTTGTGTCGACCAACACCTTGGGTGGTTCCTTTGGTGTTTCACCTAGATGGTTCTTCGGTGTGATTCTCCGATCACTTGCCCCTCAAGGCACGCCCCGCAAGGCACCGCAAGACACCACTCTCAAGTGAGCCTCTCAAGGCACCGCAAGACACCACACGCACAAGGGAGGTACTCACCGACACGCTCTAGTAGTGTCGCTCTTCGCGATCCCCGCGAGGTGAGCACGGACCTCTCACAAATCCTCCTTCGGAGCACCGCACAAGCTTCCTTGCGTGCTTCACGAAGTCTCTTGCCACCAAGCCATCTAGGAGGTGGCAACCTCCAAGAGAAACAAGCACACCGGCTTGCAACACGATCACCTAGTGCCACGAATGCGATCTTTCAACGCGAATGCACTAGAATCACTCCTCACTTTGATTTGGATGAACACTATCAATCACAAGGGAGTGTGAGGGCTCTCAAGCACTCTCAAGCATGGACAAAAAGTCCCCAAGGTGCTAAGCACCTGCCATGGCCGACCACATCCTCTATTTATAGCCCCCAAGCCAAATAGAGCCGTTGGGGGTCCAAACCACGGCTTCTGGCTTGCTAATCGGACGCGCCGACCGGACTCACCAGCGAGTCCGGGTCGCGAGTCCGTCATAAGCGCCTGATCGACGCGTCCGCAAAAATTCAGGCTGCAGAGCTCTCTGCCGACGCACTTGACCGGAGCCTCCGGTCGGTGCGTCCGATCGCGCCATCGTGCGTCCGGTCACCGCGTCCGGTCAGACCACTGCTCGGTAAAACGGCGATATCTCCTTCATCCGAACTCTGTTTTCGATGATCTTGGACTCTATGGAAAGCTTACTCAGAGGGCTACACAACCCACATGGTTACTTGATCCAACTCACAATTGATCAAAGCAGTATTTCGCTCTAAGAGCAGTCCAAGTGTCCGAGAAACACCGAAACAACTTCTCCTTTGCAAATGTGCCAACACCACCAATTGTACATCACCATGTGCATGTGTGTGTTGGTATACCTTATAGCATAAAATATAGAGGTTTTTAAAACGAAAATAAGGGCTTAAAATGAATATTAACATAGTATAGGGGCTTGACTAACATGATTCCACTAGTTTTAGTGATTTATATATTTTTCAGGGATTAAACAGAAACTATCCAAGAGATTGCAAGCCCTACGACATAAAGACATATCCGTGGCGTAACCCAACGTGGAACCTACACTAGAACATTCCGAGAAGAGACCGGAGAGCACCGAAAGAAAGGTGGGACCCACCGGCAGAGCCAGCGGGCGGCGCCGCCAAAGCGGCGGCCGCCACCGGTGGGGCCCCCTCAAACCCTCCCATTCAAGGTCGGTTCAGCACCGCCTATGAGGAGCAATCTAGTCCATCCATCAAGGTCGGTTTGATCCAAGGGTCGTCGTGCATCCTCCTCGGGGCTATATAACAAGACCCCCAGACCCCCTGGGTGAAACCCTAATTCATTCTCATTCATTCGAAGTCATCCAACTCCAAGTCAAAACCCTAAGCCCTAGTTCCACCATAACCAGAGCAATAGCTATCTAGGCTAGTTCTAGAGAAAGTCAAGTATTGTCTTGAATTCCTGATCGTCAAGAAGTAGCGGAAGCAAGAGCTTCTCGTGGCTTCTCTCTTGTATTCATCATTGTAAGTATTTAGTTAGAATACAATTGCTATGACTTTATTCTATTTAATGATTATATTCTTATTTATATGTTTCCATGCTTATTATGATTATATATTTAGTTTAGTATGTTTGTCTTTATATTCAAGCATGGAGTCGTATAGCGCTCATGTAGAGAGCTACTATGTGGGTGGTCGACAATGTGTAAACGTGGTGTTTATACAACGTTTGCCTGCGACATCACCCTATATTCTGGGAAGTGTGGTAGATCGTGGATGTGATACTCCCATTGAGTCCTTTGGAGTCCACCCCCCGAATGTAGGGCTAGTTGAACTTTGTTACTATGGTAGGTTGGTTTTGTTCCTAATCTTCCTTAGTAATATTCACCATGTGTAGATATAATGCTTTCATACGATGATAACTAGATGTATTGCACTAATTGTAGTATCCATTGACATGTATTTAGGAGTAACTTAGGAATATTCCATCCTATTCTACCTATACCATGATATTTAGCCTGTTATGATACTTTCTAGTGGCACACTATTATCTTTGACTTGGATGTTATTATTATTATTATTATTATTATTTATCATTATTTATCTTTACCTTGTGACTTACCTAGTTTGAGTTTAGTATGATGCATATGGTTTACTCTACATTACACCACTGCAAGTGAATCAATATTAAATCATCAACCTACCCATAGCCTACCCCTCTCCTTTTCGGTAGAATATAAATACGATACCTGGATAGACTCCTGGTGAAGTGCTACAATTGGGTAATTCTATCTATGCGCTTGCAGATACCAGAATTATATTATCATTGCAAGAGTTTCAAGTGTCATATAAAGAATATCCGTTCATGCATTTCTTTAGCGTTGTGAGCTAGGGTGACAGACTAGTTTCGTAGGCAATGCTAGAATGTGTGGTATAACTTTTGTGCCTATCATGGTGAGATTAACTCCACCATCGATAATGTTACAAAGTCATAAACCATAACTAATTCCGTCTAACTTTATTAACTCTCCGATCTGACTTTTATTGGAATGTGAGATTAACTCCACATCCAAGCTAACTTATTAGATAGATACCATTTATACATTTAAAGCCGTCCTAAATGTGGATCGCGTTAGAGATGTCAACAAGCATTTCGGCGCCGTTGTTTGGAAAAGGAAGGGTGCTAGCCAAACCTAAACACACATACATGGATAGATTGATATCACTTGCATCACGTAATGTATCGAGGACCCATTATCAACTACTCAAACAGGCTTACCCTTGTTTGTCTACTTGTTTTTGATCTTATGCGGGGTAAATGAATGAATTGGAGTAACCGTCCCCGGATAATTATATAGACGATCCGTAAGTATTAATCGGAAGGGCAAGATCCAAACTTAGAAGGACACCAACACCCTCGATTCGGACGTTGATCGATCGAGGCAGGACCTATCACCCGTGTTTGAGGCTATGGTCGATAAGACGCTTCGCGAAGTTTTTCGCTCCAACTACGGCCAATGTTCGCCTTGGACCGGAAGTTGAGATTGGAGATCGTAGCCGAACTCAAGCCTGGACTTATTAACATGGTGCAAGCCAGCCAGTTTTTGGAAAGGCACACGAAGATGCTAGTGCTCATCTCCAACACTTCCCGGAGATTTGCGGCACTTTCACCATCAAAGATATACCAAGAGATGCAATCCTACTTCGCCTTTTCCCATTCTCACTTTTGGGGAAAGCGGCAAAGGTTCTACGCCAATAAAGAGAAGAATACATCATGGTCACTTTGCTCCACTTTGCCTTCCCTAGCAAAATTCTTCCCAATTGGCAAGACCAATGCCTTGAGGGGAAAGAATTCAAATTTTCAACAACAACACGATGAGTTCCCCCCGGAAAGCGTGGGAGCGCTTTCAAGAATATATCTCGAGAATGTCCACACCACGGGATGGAGAAGTGGTTACTCATGCGGACTTTCTATCATGGGCTCACTACGAAAGTACCCGTGAGACAATGGATGCCGCAGCGGGAGGTGCTTTCCTTTCACTTACAATTTCCAAAGCTACGTAACTTGTGGAAAAGATGGCTTCCAACCACAGTTGGAATGAAGATCGCCCAACCCGCAAGAGAACAAGTGGAACGCACCAGTTGAAAGAGGTAGACATGCCGCCCGCCAAAATGGACCTTATAATGAAGAAACTTGAGGATAGAGATCCTGAGTCAAGGACCGTCATGCAATTCGACTCTCGCATGACTTGTGAAGAATGTGGCAACACCGCCACATGGGCAAGAATTGTCTAGGAAATAGAGAGGAGGTACATTATATCAATAACAACAACAACTACGTCCTCCACAGAATCTTGGATGGAACCAACAGAGGCCAAGCTTCCAAGGTAATTATCAAGGTAATAACTACACTAATTTTAATCAACCTTCTTTAAGAGATTTAGTTTTAAATCAAGGTAAAGCTATGGAAAATTTAACTAGAAAATTAGCTTCCAATGATAAAATGTTAGAAACCATAAATAATAGAATGGATAGTTTTTCTTCAAAGAATTAAAACTCAACATAGCTTTAACAAAATGATAGAGGATCAGCTTTTCTAGATTGGCAAATTCTATGGAACTAACCTTACCAGGTGAGATACCGGCCAACCAAGGAAGTAGAAACCGCAAATCTTGTCGATATATATAATGCAGGTCATTTTCACACGGACTACCTCAGGAGTGATTGGTTAGATGACTCTCTACCACCTAAGAAAGGAGATCCAGGGAGACCGATCATCACCATCCAGATAGGACCACATGAATTCAAGAATGCACTTTGTGATTTTGGTTTAAGCGTCAACCTAATGCCTAAGGTAATTTATGAGAAAATTCATGGTAGGCCATTATTATATACATCTATGTGCTTGCAACTTGCGCACCAGTCACTATGCTACCCAATGGGTATACTTAGAGATGTTTGCATTAGTTTTGGAAATGCATATGTGCCTCATGGATTTTGCAAAAGAATTTGAAACAGGGGAAGATGAGAAGGCTCCAATTATATTGGGCCGACCCTTCTTGAACACAACCAAGGCAATCCTCTACGCCCACAGTGCAAAGATTTGTTTCGACGTTCAGGGGAGAAAGAGAACATTTTATTTCAGGAACAAGAAACTTTTCTCTCCTGCTCAACCAAGAACACCATACATCTATGAGATGCCAGCAGGACCGATGGTTAAGGCCAAGAAGAACAAGAACAGAAATAAGAAGGCACAGACCTACTACAAAGGTAATGATGATTAATCGCACGCTCGAAAAACGACCATTCACTTAAATCCCCAATGCTACAAAAGTTAGATGATCCAGGAGTCCCTACCATACATTGCTCTATTAACCAATGGAATTTCTATAACACTTATTGTGACACGGGCTCCGGCATCAACTTAATGGGAAAGGTAACATATGAAATGATATTTGGTAAGATGCCTTTGCACCCAACATATTTACAGCTACAGATGGCGGACCAGTCTTTCCGATACCCAAAAGGAATTGCAAAAGATGTACCTGTGAAGATAAATGATCACTATGTCCCAACCGACTTTTTAGTCATGGACATGGGGGAAGAACAGGATCCACCAATAGTCCTGGGGAGACCATTCCTCAACACTACATGCGCCATCATGTACATAAGAACAGGGGAGATCTACTTCCAATTCCCTAAAGAGAAGGTACGCTTGTATTTCAATAGTTATACCACTTATGAATATCCAAAGAAGAACAGGTCAGCACGAAGACGCCGTCAACAGAGGCAATAGATCATGAATCCAAAAAATCACACCAAGGTACCAGCAGATTCAATAATGGGGCATCATATCAAGGCACACAAAGAAGCCATGAAGGCATTGAATATGAAAGTTAAGGAAGTTTCAGCATACATCAAGGAAAAGCTTGCTCGACTTTCACCAGAAAGACAGTTTGTCTCTCGCAGTGAGTTCTCTGAAGAACTAGGACAATCATGGGAAGATTATGAAGAAGCACGCAATGAGTACTGGTGGAACAGAGACCAACAAGTTTTCTCCTTGCTAGAAGAAGCCAGAAAAGAATTAAAAGCCAAAAAGGTAAAGTCCCTTGCACCTGAATCATCCTTAGAAGAAGTAGAAGAACCTACCACCCGCACAACAAGGAACAATGGAGTGAGAAAGAGGTGACTCCCAAATACACCATCGGAAGAAATATCGATCAAATCACCGAAACCCCAATTATAACTATTGATATACCCCGGGGAGTAATGAGCAAAACAAGAAAGTCTTGTTCGGAGGACTTTAATCCCCGAACCTTCGCCGAAAGGTAATTCGGTAAGTTATCCATATTTAATTCCCAGCATTGCATATTTACTTTCATCATTGCATAGCATATTTCCCTTTTTAAATTGCATTAGAAAAGATAACAAAAATATTTAGTGCTTTGCATGTTTAAAAAGCTTAAAGCCCCATGTGAGTAAATCTAAGGCTTAACACCCTCGAGATACTTGCTGCTGTGGTGGCATAAAAATAAAATAAAGATGCATTCATCTTTTCTTGCATACAAAATAAGAAAATCCAAAAATATATATTTTTTGCTAAGAATCCTAAGCAACAAAAGCAATGTGGCTAACTCTAATCCATAATCAAGTTCCACTAGCTTTGTTGTCTATTTGAGTTTAGCAGGATTTCAAAGGAGAAGAGACATGATGAGCCGACACTATTGTCATCATCTACCTCAACTTCCATATTATCAACCCGACATTCCAATCTAGCTTGGGGAGAGCACCCCCATTATCCGTATAAGTATCTCTACCACTACTATTATTATTAGCTAGATATTTAGTTTGCTTAGTTTGCTTTAGTTTGTTTAGAGTGAGTCTATATAATTTTTAAAGAGTCTTTGCTATAGTATAAATAAATGATCAAGAGAGAGTGTACACCTTTATGCTTTTGCTCAATTAGAAAAAAAGATAATAAAGGAGATGATGAATAGTTGTTCCCGTAATGTCTTTCAAGTACCTAGCTTTCAAGCTTAATTTCTCTTAAAGCTTTAAATGCAAACACTTTGACTTGAGATTTACCCTAAACCTAAAATCGTGGGACTTTGCAAATGCTTGCTCGAGTCTAGGTAATTGACGGATATGATATATGAAAGTTTTGAGCTGCTATTTCTCTTGCTCCTAGTGACACTAGATTTTGGGAGATTTATCTTTTGAAAATTATAAAAATATACATGATAAGTTCCGTATGACAGAGTGTTGAAACTCCTACCACAGCCATATAGATATGCTCCATATATTAGGAAAACCCTTTGATATATATATAGGCTGTTTGCTTTGCATTGAGTTTGTTCAACCTTTGTTGACCCTTAGAAGCTTGTCATGCTGATGTACACTCCATCCATCCACCACATATATTTTATTCCACTAGACTCCACTCATATATGCTGCTTCTGTCCTGGAAGTACGCACCCACCATACATTTCCATTATACATCCACTAAATATGTTCCACTCCTGTCCTGGGAGAAGAACAACCAAAAATATTCCATTCCAGTCAACAATTTTATAAAAGCTCTAATCTATCTCCAAAAAGGTTTATTGCAAAAACAGACTTGGGTTGTTATATATATAAAAAAAAGAGGGAGATGAAAAATGGACAAGTGTCCTACCAAGTAGTAGAGCCTACCTCCCTAGAAGAAAAAAGAGAATAAAGGAGAGTTAAAAAAAATGGACAAGTGTCCGCTGAAAAACAATGGGTACTTAGATGCCCGCCTCTCCATAAAAGAAAAAAGAAAGAAGAAATACAACCCAGGTTCTCTCAAGTGTTTTCAAGTTTTAAAAAGAGAGATTATTTTTCAGAGAGCTAGAAAAAAGTAGACTTTTTCCTATCATATTCATTCCATTCACACCTATTATCATATTTATATTCATTCCATCATGCACATGCATCAGTGTGACTCGTGACTTTGGATCCATTGTTTGAACTTACAATATATGCTTAGTAAGTAGATTTAGTTTTCTCCCCACCTATGAACTCCAGATATAAGCTTTAGATATAGGGTGAGAGAGAAGAAGGCATAGTGTCCTACCGCTTTAGTCCAAAAATACCACATACTATGAGAGAAAGGCAAAATAACCTTATTGCCTTAGTAAGGATCCATCAGTACCACAAATGAGAGACTTGAAAGGGTCATACTGAAGGAACTTTGAGTTTTATTTCAAAAATCAAAAAACTCCTAATGAAGGTTAAACAAAGAGTTCGAGACCTAGTGCTTGACTTGATTGTTCTATCTTTCAATTATCCAAGATCACAAGAAAAAAGCTACAAGCTCCATGATTAAAGGTAATATGGGTAAGTTGAAGTTTGAAATAGTTTATCCGGAGATGAAAATTTGTTTGAAAGCATGTGTACTTTTGAGGTGTGAAAGCGTTGCGAACTCCCCGATCCAACAACATGGTCTTGCTAGGGACTAGCAAGAGGTAAGCTTTGGGGAGCTTGTTGGTATACCTTATAGCATAAAATATAGAGGTTTTTAAAACAAAAATAAGGGCTTAAAATGAATATTAACATAGTATAGGGGCTTGACTAACATGATTCCACTAGTTTTGGTGATTTATATATTTTTCAGGGATTAAACAGAAAATACCCAAGAGATTGCAAGCCCTACGACATAAAGACGTATCCGTGACGTAACCCAACGTGGAACCTACACTAGAACATTCCGTAAGAGACCGAGAGAGCACCGGAAGGAAGGTGGGACCCACCTAGCAGAGCCCAGCAGCGCCGCCGCCTTTCAAAGCCAGGCGGCCGCCCCGGTGGGGCCCCCGTCGACCTCCCATTCAAGGTCGGTTCAGCACCGCCTATGAGGAGCAATCTAGTCCATCCATCAAGGCCGGTTTGATCCAAGGGCATGTCGTGCATCCTCTCGGGGCTATATAACAAGACCCCTGCACCCCACAGGTGAAACCCTAATTCATTCTCATTCATTCGAAGTCATCCAACTCCAAGTCAAAACCCTAAGCCCTAGTTCCACCATAACCAGAGCAATAGCTATCTAGGCTAGTTCTAGAGAAAGTCAAGTATTGTCTTGAATTCTGATCGTCAAGAAGTAGCGGAAGCAAGAGCTTCTCGTGGCTTCTCTCTTGTATTCATCATTGTAAGTATTTAGTTAGAATACAATTGCTATGACTTTATTCTATTTAATGATTATATTCTTATTTATATGTTTCCATGCTTATTATGATTATATATTTAGTTTAGTATGTTTGTCCTTATATTCAAGCATGGAGTCGTATAGCGCTCATGTAGAGAGCTACTATGTGGGTGGTCGACAATGTGTAAACGTGGTGTTTATACAACGTTTGCCCTGCGACATCACCCTATATTCGGGAAGTGTGGTAGATCGTGGATGTGATACTCCCATTGAGTCCTTTGGAGTCCACCCCGAATGTAGGGCTAGTTGAACTTTGTTACTATGGTAGGTTGGTTTTGTTCCTAATCTTCCTTAGTAATATTCACCATGTGTAGATATAATGCTTTCATACGATGATAACTAGATGTATTGCACTAATTGTAGTATCCATTGACATGTATTTAGGAGTAACTTAGGAATATTCCATCCTATTCTACCTATACCATGATAATTAGCCTGTTATGATACTTTTTAGTGGCACACTATTATCTTTGACTTGGATGTTATTATTATTATTATTATTATTTATCATTATTTATCTTTACCTTGTGACTTACCTAGTTTGAGTTTAGTATGATGCATATGGTTTACTCTACATTACACCACCGCAAGTGAATCAATATTAAATCATCAACCTACCCATAGCCTACCCCTCTCCTTTTACAGAGAATATAAATACGATACCGGATAGACTCTGGTGAAGTGCTACAATTGGGTAATTCTATCTCGTAAACTTGCGGATATCGTAATTATATTATCATTGCAAGAGTTTCAAGTGTCATATAAAGAATATCCGTTCACGCATTTCTTTAGCATTGTGAGCTAGGGTGACAGACTAGTTTCGTAGGCAATGCTAGAATGTGTGGTACGCTTTTTGTGCCTATCATGGTGAGATTAACTCCACCATCGATAATGTTACAAAGTCATAAACCATAACTAATTCCGTCTAACTTTATTAATTCTCCGATCTGACTTTTATTGGAATGTGAGATTAACTCCACATCCAAGCTAACTTATTAGATAGATACCATTTATACATTTCTGGCGCCGTCCTAAATGTGGATCGCGTTAGAGATGTCAACAGTGTGTTAGCATTTTCACAATCATTTTCAAAGGATTTTCTCTTGCTCTTACCACGCCACTCGATCCTAACACATCGCAAAGTTAGATCGCTCAAGTGGCACTAGATGACCGATATGCAAACAAGTTTGCCCCTCTTGATAGTACGGCCATCTATCCTAAACCCGGTCATAAACTTCTCTAAGCACCAATGACCGGCGAAATGAAATGCCCTATAGGTTATACCTTTGCCTTGTGCATTTCCATTCCTCTCCATCTCCAAGTGTCGATGCAACACATGCACCAACACGATCACCAAATGATATGATCCACTTCATATCATCACGTGACACTATTGGTCCATCGATCTTGACCTCACTTGCTCTTCACCGCTAAGCGTCGGTCCGTCGGCGCCAAGTCTTGCCCAAGCTTCACCGCCTCGCAAATTCCATCGCTTCACCGCCTCGACTTGCCCTTCACACTTGTAACCGGTCCATCAAGCCAAGCCTTGTCTTGATCTTCACCACCTTGGTCACATGACTCCATGTCATGTTTCATATGCAATAAAGCTCCTTCATTGCGTCACCACATGTGAACTAATCTCCCCGTGTATTATCTCAATCACACATATTAGTTCACCTAATGTTGACACTCAATTACCAAAAACCACAAGGGACCTTTCAATCTCCCCGTTTTGATAATTGATGGCAACACTACAAAAAGATATGGAATTGAAGATTAAATTCCAAGCTAGCACTTCATATCAGTATCAATTGCTAACTTGGTTTGGATTTTATGTCACTTATCCAACATTTAAGCTCAAAGTCAAGATTTGGATAAGCACCATAAAACCCGACTTGGTAGTGGTAACTCCCCTATATGTGTGCCCAATTGATTTGAATTCAAGGTTTGCACACATACATAAATATGGAAATTTTGGGAGGGTTAACACTACAAAGTGATGCTAAGGTATATAGGATAAACCTTTGAAGCGTGATACCAATCGGAGTTGCAAATTTGAAGTTCATCCTTAGCATCATCCATGTAACTAGACATACATCAAAACTCAAGATACCATGTGAGATCAACATTATATGTAATGGCACTTGATTTTCATGAAGCATATATATGTCTAGCTACAACCTATGCATGCTAGTTACCATATCATCAAGCAAGTTCTATAACTAGCATACATCACACAAGCATTGCATATAAAATTTAAAAACTTATGCAAATGCAAGCAAGCACATGAATATGCACATATCAAATGCAATCAAACAAGTTCATGAGCTTGCTCCCCCGACTTGTGTGCTTCTCATATGTCCAAGAATTTTGATCCTCCTCTAATCTTCAATCTTGCTCCCTCATGGTCCATGTTCATGTTCCATTCTCCCCATGTTCATATCTTTGTTCCAATCTCTCCCCTTTGTCATCAATTTCCATAAAAGATATGCCTCTTTTGATACAAAGGGTGTGACCAGGGATAGATGGTTGAGTCTTGAATCTTTATTTTTGATGGACATCACCATATGTTGGAATGACACCACTTGTAACTCTCACATGTGGAAGCATGAAAACCACCTAGAAATGCCACATGTAGGTCACTCGTAGGATCCTTGACCTTGATCTTGAGGTGGGGCACCTCCCCCTATGTCAAAGCATATGTCAATCCACTTGAATGCTTGAGGGTAGCTCTCTTGAGTTAAATTGATCACTTAAAGTTGAGGATCACTTGTGGAACCACCATTTTTTTTTTGACAACAATGGAACCACCATTGATACGCTATACCACTTGTAGGAATATGATATATCTTGCAATGTGGATGCCACTTAGAAAAGATTTGTCAATTGTAACCAATTCTTGAATAACCAATTCTTGAACTCGATTGTTTCCATGAGCCTCTTCTTGTTGACTTGAACTAAAATGATTTGCCACAGCTTCCAAGTCCGGTTTGATCCAATGACAAGCTTCTTCACACCTCATAAAGTATAAGGGTTATCTTGCCAATGTTGTACTTGTCACTTGTGAGCAATCCAAAATAGATCAAGTACTTGGGATCACTAGCTCATGAACAAATTCATATATAAACCACTAGATCATGTAAACATTCAAGCAATAGTGGTAGCAATGAATTCAAAACTTTCATTTATCATGCATGATCCTAATAAGTATGTACTATATGCACTAACCGCATACTAGTAAGGGATGAAATGATCATGCACAATACAATGATACCTTTGCTATCATGGAGTAGAGGATAGTCAATATGATTCCAATTTCTCTCCGCAATAGCAATGTGAAGTCCATTTGTATAACTTGGTGAAGTCACAATATACCAATTTGAATTCCATGCTTCACCCATATGAATTGAGAACCACTAATGATCAAGTGCACTTTCTTCATGTTGTGGTTGGCTTGCTTCTTCTATTCATCTTTGCTTGCATGAGAGACATCAAAGAGTATCACTTGAATTTTGGGTGTTGCTTGCTTCTTCTTGATCAACCCTTTTGATTTTTTCAACTAAGTATCTTGAATATTCCTAGATCATCACTTCCATGTTGGCCCCTCCAAGCATCCCAACTTGTTAATCCCACTCATGGGCGGCACGCCCCTCTCTAGGGAGAAGTGATCTCACCAAGAACTATCCCCGACACTCACTTGAATTGAATTTGATTGATTGATCTAAGTGATGGACTTGATATGATGAGTAAACTTGAGATCTTCTTTAAGTCCTTTTCTTTCTTCTTGAAGAGATATGATGATCATTTGAACTCAACCTTGTCTCTCCATCTTGAGCTTGGTCTTGATCTCCAACTTGAGTACCAAAGGTGTACAATGTAAACTCCCCCAAATCATTGGATTTTGTACTCATTGCTTGTCATGCTTCTAACTCAATCCAAAACCAAACTTAGGTGCCTCAAACACTTATAATTATGATTCCAACTTAAGGACCTTTCAATCAAAGTGACTCTTGATCAATCCAATGTTTGTCACTTTTCTGGCAGATTTTGTACATCTCAAAGAATAGTCCATAACTCTCAATGTACATGTTGAAATGCCACAAAATTTGGTGGAGATGTGCAACACTAAGTCATCTAGCAGCCATAAAAATTTGAGCTTCAAAGTCCTTATGGATTGCTACCAGATTTCACATCTTCCCACACTACTACATGCTGAAAACTGCTGCACCATGGTTGACAAGTTCCACTCCAAAACCGAAGTATCCCTTATCTTTTCATCACGAAATTTTTACAGCAACTTCTACCATAAGTATTGAGCATGCATACCAAATTTCAAGCCATTCCAAAAAGATTTGGTCTTCCAAACATGGCTATCATCACAGTTCACACAGATTTTGCAATAGTGGACAGATTTGAGCAAATGAGCTATGCTTCACCAATTTGAATCAAACTTGATGCTAACTTGTTTGAATACTTTCACAAGACATATATCCATTCAAACCACCTACTAAATGTCATCTCATGATCATATCCATTCAAACCAACTCAAATTTGACTACTAAGCATTTAATCCATTCAATCATCTCATAGCAAGCAACATATGCATATATATCCAATTCAATCATCTCATATGCATTCAAATGTGTATGATCAACTAGAAGTATACCTTTGTATCTCATGATCATCCAATAGCAAGCTTCAATTCAAATTATCTTGCAAGCCTTCGAATATTCCAATAAATCACCACAACTAGGATTATTGCACTTGTATGTTGTAGCTCATTTGGACTTCACTCATCATGACTTGGCATTGGGATGAGATAGCAATAAGCTTCAATACTTGACTCAATGAAGTGATGAACAATATGAATTCAATCGAATCAAGCCTCCAATGTCATGGTACCTACAAACAATCATCCACTTTTTGATGGTACCCAAACTTGTTTGGGTCCTCTCAAGTTAGGTGCAACATACTTAGGCAAAGCCTTAGTATAAATAGCCCGGGATGTTTTGCAATAGCAACCGAAGAGGTACCATTGTCATCCTTTCTAAGCTCATTATCATCATCAATTGAAATAGGCTTAGAATCGTTACCTAGGGGACATGAATGAGCCATGTGTCCCCTTTCCCGGCATAAGTAGCATCTTCTGTTTTGTTGAGCCCATTCTTTCTTGCTCATTTGATGCTTCTTCTTGCCTTGCCTCTCATGAATTGCTTGATCCTTCTTCTCAAGCTTGTTAAGACACTCCGAGGCAAAGTGTCCCATGTCTCCACATTCACGTCACTTGATGTGAGCCAAATCTTTCTTCTCAACTTGATTCTTGCTCATCATCTTGGCATCTTGGATATGAGTTGGATGCCTTGCATAAGCTCTTCCACCCCTTCTTGTTTTCTTCTTCATCTTCAAGTCATCAACTTTAACTTCATGGTTGGTCTTGACTTGATCATGGGGATTTTGTTGATGTTCTTTTGTTGCTTCAACTTAAGCTTTTCTTCATTTGGGCAAGCCTTAGCAAGATGTCCCATTTCATGGCATCGATAGCACATGACATGAGATAGCTTTTCCATCTTCTTAGCTTCTTTTGATTTGCCCTTTCTTTCCTCCTTGGTTAATCCACCTTTGAAGCCAAGTCCATGCCTCTTGCCATAGCTTCTTTGAGTCTTCAATATGTGCTCAAAGGTGACTTTTGAGTTGTAGCACCTTTGTAGCTTGGCAAGCAAATTCTTCAATTCTCTTTTGAGCTTATTGTTCTCCTTCAAAAGGTTAGTCTCACAAGACATGGAAGTAGAACAAGCATCTAAATTTGAAGAACATGGCATAGCAAGTAAATCATCACAATAGGTGGATACATGCTTCTTGCCTACATCACAAGGGTTAGCACAAATATGTGATTGATCATTTGACCCAAGTGATGAGCTCTCACTAGTTTTAGATTTTTCATTTGAAAGCATCTTAGTGAGTAAAGCATGGTCTTGTACCAAGTTATCATGAGTAACACTAAGTTCCTCATGAGCCAATTTTAGCACCTCATGTGAACAAGTAGTAACATAAAGTAGATGTTCTTGTTGTTCACATGTTGTCTTAAGCAAAGAGTTTTCATTTTTCAATTTCTTGTTTTTAGCATACTCTTTGTTTAAACCATGGATGAGACTACATATGAGCTCAAAGTTTGGATCATCACAATCGACAACTACATCACCACAAGATACCTTGGTGTCACCATGTGACATGGAGCAATCCGGTGATGTAGATGAGCATGTAGAATCATCACCTTCATTGCCATCATTCTTGTCAAGTGATCTTGGGGTAGAATGATCATCATCATCACTTGACCATGAGGTGGAGCAAGCTTCCACAATCACCGACTTGTGGCTATGCTCATCACCCTCATGAACCACCACCTTTGATGCCTCATCCTCAAACTTGCCATCATCCCATGTGGAGGCATCACCAAAGGTGCTCTTGATGGATTCCCATAACATATGTGCGGAACTCTTGATGTTCACCTTGTCATGCAACTCAAAACTCAAAGCATCGAGTAAATAACTATAAGCATTGAAATCAAGATCAAATAGGATCTTTTGAGTTTTGGATAGATTTCTATGGTCCATGACAAGATTGAGACCACGAGTGACAACCCACCAAATCTTAGGTCCCATGGCACGAAAATGATCAAGCATATGGTGTTTCCACCGTGCAAAGTGTATGCCATCAAAAATATGTGTGTCACTCAAACAAGCATGATCTAGCCCACTAGTCGCCATCCTCTCGGGTCGGTAAAGACCACTAAATGAGAGACCACGGCTCCGATACCACTTGTAGGGTCGAGATGGGGACTAGAAGGGGGGTGAATAGTACTTTCTAAAACTAATTGCGCCGGCTAAACAAATATAATGCGGAATTGAAACTATTCGTTTAGCCAAGACTTCACCCCTCTAGCTATGACTCTAAATCACCTCACAAAAGATCCTACACAAAGCAAATGAGGTGATAAGCCTAGCTTGAGCTCCTAACCGTTTCTATTGCAAGGTCACACAAACCTATGCACTAGTACTTCAAACAAAGGTGAGCTCCTACAGAATTCTAATGAGCAAAAGCACAAAGCCAATCCTAAGCTCACTAGATGCACTAAGGACAAGGCGACATACGCCTAACCCAAAGGCTCAAATTACTTAGCTACACAAACTAAGCAAAGCAACTAATAAGCTACACAAGCTAGTAATTGAAAGAGCTACTCCACAAGCACAAGCACAAGGTATATATGAATGTAAATACGAAGCTTTGTGATTTGGAGAATGCAAACCACCGAGAAGAGTAGACAAGTTGACACCGGTGATTTTTACCGAGGTATCGGGAAGCTTGCCAACTTCCCCCTACTCCTCGTTGTGTCGACCAACACCTTGGGTGGTTCCTTTGGTGTTTCACCTAGATGGTTCTTCGGTGTGATTCTCCGATCACTTGCCCCTCAAGACACGCCCCGCAAGGCACCGCAAGACACCACTCTCAAGTGAGCCTCTCAAGGCACCGCAAGACACCACACGCACAAGGGAGGTACTCACCGACACGCTCTAGTAGTGTCGCTCTTCGCGATCCCCGCGAGGTGAGATATCTCCTTCATCCGAACTCCGTTTTCGATGATCTTGGACTCTATGGAAAGCTTACTCAGAGGGCTACACAACCCACATGGTTACTTGATCCAACTCACAATGGATCAAAGCAGTATTCCACTCTAAGTGCAGTTCAAGTGTCCGAGAAACACCAAAACAACTTCTCCTTTGCAAATGTGCCAACACCACCAAGTGTACATCACCATGTGCATGTGTGTTAGCATTTTCACAATCATTTTCAAAGGATTTTCTCTTTCTCTTACCACGCCACTCGATCCTAACACATCGCAAAGTTAGATCGCTCAAGTGGCACTAGATGACCGATATGCAAACAAGTTTGCCCCTCTTGATAGTACGGCCATCTATCCTAAACCCGGTCATAAACTTCTCTAAGCACCAATGACCGGCGAAATGAAATGCCCTATAGGTTATACCTTTGCCTTGCGCATTTTCATTCCTCTCCATCTCCAAGTGTCGATGCAACACATGCACCAACACGATCACCAAATGATATGATCCACTTCATATCATCACGTGACACTATTGGTCCATCGATCTTGACCTCACTTGCTCTTCACCGTTGCGTCGGTCCGTCGGCGCCAAGTCTTGCCCAAGCTTCACCGCCTCGCAGTCCATCGCTTCACTGCCTCGACTTGCCCTTCACACTTGCAACCGGTCCATCAAGCCAAGCCTTGTCTTGATCTTCACCACCTTGGTCACATGACTCCATGTCATGTTTCATATGCAATAAAGCTCCTTCATTGCGTCACCACACATGAACTAATCTCACGTGGTATTATCTCAATCACACATATTAGTTCACCTAATGTTGACACTCAATTACCAAAAACCACAAGGGACCTTTCAAAGGCGGGCGGCGGTGGGAAAGGTGGCGGTTTTTATTTTTTTTCTTGCTCGGTTCGGTGCTCGGGCGGGTCGGGGAGGTAGCTGACGAGGTGGCGAGGATTTTGGCTCGCGGTCGGGGGTGAGCTTGGGCGGGGATGGCGCTAGACGAGGGCAGCGGCGCTCGGCACGGCAATGGCGGCGCGGCGCCGCCGCCGGCCGTTCCCGTGCTTGGACGAAGGGAGAGGCGGGGATGGCTTGGAGTGCAAGGGGACGCGGCTCGGTCCCCCTTGAAGGCGTGGGCGCGGACGGGGAGGCGAGGGGAGCACGGACACGTGGCACGGGCGGCGGCGCATCGCGACAATGTGGCCGGCCCGGTGATTAGAGACGGGAGAAAAGGGAAGTGTCACTAAAGATCACGTTTTAACCCTAATCAATCTGTTTTGGGCTGTGCATCGAGATACATGCCGAATTAGCAAAAACTCTAATAGAACGAAATGTTCCTCGCGAAATTCTGAACATTTCACCTATACAAACTTTTTCCTGGTTCGGCCTAGATTTGAAACTACGGTTGATCAAAGCACGACGACTCCGGGATCAAAGGAAACCCTAATTTGCATCGAATTCAAACGAACTTCGACTTTTCGAACATGCTCCACTCATTTTCATGCAACCGGCCTATGACATCTTTTGTTCTACATAAAATTAGCTACACATCTCATGAAGGGTGCACACACATGCAAAACCTCTAGCTAGGACTTTTGAACAAAAAGAGATAAATTACTTTCAAATTCAAACAAGGTCAAACTAAGTCAAACTATCATTATAAAATCTAATTAGCACGCATGACCAACATCAAATATGCTCTAACACCTTCTCTAAACATGACTAAGAATAAATAAATATTAAACAACTAATTATGCAAGCATTTCATACATAAAATGACGAGGCAAAGCATAATCAAGCAAATTGAATGCATTTAAACATACAAATGACATCTATCATTTCATGTGCATGAATGCATGTAACTAAATGATGATTATGCTCATGAAATGCAGATGCTAAGGACATGCTTAAAACCCAGGGTGTTACAAATGTGGCGGTGGCCGAACCACTTTTTAGCCCGCGTGTCTTGCCAGATTTGTGGCAAAGAGGGACATCCTGCCCCTCGATGCTTCAAGTGCTTCGACAACAACTACACCGGGCCACCGCAGAAGCAGGCATCATCGGCGCTGACTGGCTATGGCGTCGATTCGAACTGGTACATGTACACGGGGGCGACCGACCACATCACCAGTGAGCTAGATAAGCTCACCACACGTGAGAAGTACCTTGGTGGTGATCAAGTCCACACCGCGTCCGGTTCAGGTATGGAAATCCAGCACGTTGGTCATGGTGTTTTGCATTCCCCATCTAGAAATTTGCATGTTCGAAACATTCTCCATGTTCCTTCTACAAACAAAGATCTTTTATCTGTTCATCGCATTGCCCATGACAATAACGCTTTTCTTGAATTCCATCCGAATCATTTTTTTATTAAGGACCAGGAGACGAGGAGAATTCTTCTGGCCGGGCCATGTAGACATGGCCTCTACCCCGTGAAGCAGTCGAATAAAAGGGTGCTTGGAGTATCCAAGCCATCATCGTCCTTGTGGCATCATCGGTTAGGGCATCCTGCATCGTCCGTCGTCCAGCGCGTGCTCAACCACCACAAGCTTCCTTTTTTACCAGAGTCGAATAAAAGTAGTGTGTGTGACGCTTGTCAAATGGGCAAGAGCCACCAACTCCCATACCCTAGATCTTCCAGTGTATCTACTGGTGTTTTAGATCTTATTTTTTCGGATGTATGGGGACCTGCTCCCAGTTCAGTAGGTCGGAATAAATACTATGTTAGTTTCATCGATGATTATAGCAAGTTTACATGGATTTTCAATCTCTTGTTGAACGACAATTTGATCGCAAAATCCGCTCTATTCAGACGGATTGGGGAGGGGAGTATAGAGCTCTTACTCCCTTCTTCACACGCATGGGCATCTCACATCTTGTGTCGTGTCCACATGCACATCAACAAAACGGAGCCGCAGAACGCAAACACCGCCATATAGTTGAAGTAGGTCTTACCCTACTTGCCCATGCGTGTATGCCATTGAAATTTTGGGACGAGGCATTCTTGACAGCTGTTTTTTTGATTAATCGGCTGCCATCCAAAGTAATAGATAATGAAACACCGTTCTTTCGTATGTTTGGCAAACACCCAGATTATGGCTTCTTAAAATCTTTTGGTTGTGCTTGTTGGCCTAACATGCGCCCGTATAACACCAGGAAACTAGCGTTTCGCTCCCAAAAGTGTGTTTTCCTCGGTTATAGCCACCATCATAAAGGTTATAAATGTCTTGATCCCAAGGCCGGGCGTGTTTACATTTCTCATCATGTTGTTTTTGATGAGCACGTTTTCCCGTTTGCCTCCATGCATCCTAACGCTGGTGCTCAACTCAGGGCGGAAATCGCTCTTCTTCCCGATCTCCTCAAAAATTCATCCACCACCTCCGGGGATTTGCATTCATCTGCTGACGCTGCTGTTTTTCCTAATGTTACTAATGATCCTTCGAGTTCTACTCGAGATTTGGTGGTTGCAGGACAAAATTTGGATGAATTTGGTGCACAAAACAATGAATCCGGAGGTGATTTTATGTGTCTCTTCCCGGGAGACAGCTCCAGTGTCCGCGCGCCCACCGAGGTTGCTTCGCCTGCTCCTCGTACTGGGACGGCATCGCAATCTACCTTGGGATCGGGTGAGATTCAGGCGGGTGGTGCGCCACCAGGTGATGAGACCGGCGCTGCAGGATCTTCTGCGGCTGATGGCGTGTCGACTCCGTCTTCTTCTACGCGTGTGGCGGCACAGCATGATCCCGCCTCGGGGTCACCTCTGTTCGGATCGGTGGGATCTGGTGCGGCTGCAGCTTCATCTACTGCGGCGTCCCTCTCTGCTGCTTCCCCTGCGGCTCCTTCTCCGGTACGGCAGCAAGGGCCGGTGACTCGACTTCAACGAGGTATTTCGAAGCCCAAAACATTTACTGATGGCACGGTGCGATGGGGTATGGTCTCTAGCTTTGCTGAAGAAGAACCCGTCACTGTTGAGCAGGCACTTGGTGAGAGCAAATGGGTAGAAGCTATGAATTGTGAACATCAAGCTCTACTTAATAATCACACATGGAAGCTGGTTCCAAGACCAAAAGGGAAGAATATCATCGGGTGCAAATGGGTATATAAAGTCAAAAGAAAGTCTGATGGATCAATTGATAGGTATAAAAACACGTTTAGTTGCTAAAGGTTACAAGCAACGGTATGGTATTGACTATGAGGACACCTTCGATCCACGTAGTCAAGGCAAAGAACTATTCGTCTTATACTCTCACTTGCTGTTTCCAAAGATTGGTGTCTTCGACAGCTTGATGTACAGAATGCTTTCCTCCATGGTGAACTTGAAGAGGAGGTCTACATGAGTCAGCCACCGGGATACATTGATCCAGCACATCCTGATTACGTTTGTAAGTTGGAAAAGGCGATATATGGTCTAAAACAAGCTCCCCATGCATGGTATGCAAGATTATGTGGCAAGTTGATATCCCTTGGTTTTACTCCATCCAAAGCTGATACTTCCTTGTTTTATTATAACAAAGGAAACCAAACTATCTTTGTGTTAGTCTATGTTGATGATATAATAGTTGCAAGCTCATCACAAGAAGTGGTCAATGCTCTTCTAGCTGATCTTAAACAAGCTTTTGCACTGAAAGACTTGGGAAATTTGCATTACTTCTTGGGCATAGAAGTGTCACGGAGCAAGGAAGGGTTGTTGATGACTCAAGCTAGATATGCTCTTGATGTTTTGAAGAGGTCAGGGATGGACAAAAGTCGGCCGATGAGCACACCAATGTCAAGTGTTGAGAAGCTTAGTATCAATTCAGGTACCAAGCTTGGAGCGAATGACTCAACGAGGTACAGAAGTGTTGTAGGGGCACTTCAATACTTGACCTTGACAAGACCTGACATATCGTTTGCTGTAAACAAGGCTTGTCAATTTCTACATGCCCCTACCACAGTCCATTGGAGTGCGGTTAAAAGAATTTTGCGTTATCTGCGTGGGACAGTGAGACTAGGACTCAAGATTGGAAGATCACCGTTGATGATGGTGAGTGCATTCTCCGATGCTGATTGGGCTGGCTGTGTTGATGACAGGAGATCTACCGGCGGGTTTGCTGTGTTCTTGGGTAATAATCTTGTCTCCTGGACAGCGAGAAAGCAAGCTACTGTGTCTCGATCAAGCACAGAAGCTGAGTACAAAGCCTTGGCCAATGCTACGGCTAAGGTATTGTGGATACAGAAATTGCTTAATGAACTCAAGATTCAACATCCTCCCAAGGCTCGATTGTGGTGTGATAATATAGGTGCTACATACCTTGCGGCTAATCCGGTGTTTCATGCGAGGACTAAGCATATTGAGATTGACTTTCATTTTGTCCGTGAAAAGGGTAGCACGAAGTTATTAGAGATAAGATTCGTAAACTCCGGTGATCAAGTTGCAGATGGTTTTACTAAGCCTTTGCCGGTTGCTAAGCTCGAAGCTTTCAGAAGCAATCTTAACCTCCAAAGTGGCTAAGATTGAGGAAGGGTGTTAAAGATATTGTTAGTTAGATATATAGATATGATTGTACACATGATATATTCGGTTGTATGCGGTAGAGGTCAAGCATGACTTGATGTGTAAATTAGGCAAGTAGTTAGATGTACTTGTATCACAAGATGATGTAACAAACTCCTTGTACAAGCCACGCTAGGGGCGTTTCCTATCCTATTTAACATGTAACCGAGAGAGCCAGGGAGGCCATCTCGTTCAACCATCTTTCACATAAATATATGTTTTGCTTTCACTACAATTGCAACTGATGTACATGATGAGAACTTAATTTTTTTTCCCAATCAAAAGTCTTAAAATTCAGCAATCAGTAGGGGATCGGCATCTCTCGTGTATCTTGTGGGCCGGCCGATACAAATACTAGAAAGGTCCACGAGCACCAAAATCCTTTCCGTTGGATCAAAGCCCAAAACTCCCCTAGCTGGAGTACTACCATTTTTCTTTACTTGATCAAAAAGAGGGGTTTGTGTGTGGGGCTGCCACATGCAGTTTCAAAGAGTTCACTAACGTGTACTGTACAGATTCACATGGGTTCTTGAATAATCTCGATTTGTTGTCAATCGGTTATCTTTAGGGATGAAAACAAAAATGATAGTTTCCGATTTTGTTGGCTAAATGGAAACGGAAGTGGTAATCGAAAAAATGAAAATGACAATGGTATAAATAAATGCAAATGAAGGTGGAAAATAATTATGCCCTCTTCCGATCGTTACTAAAGAACTCCAGCCTCCAATAGTCCAGTTGTCTTCAAATTCAAAAGGTACCGTAAAGTACAGAACTCCTCTTGTCCGGTTGTCCTCACTCAATCTTTATTCTTTCTCTACTAATTTAGGTTTAGGATCATGTTGAATTTATGTCTTCATAATTTTATTTAATAATAATAATTACTTAGTACTTTTCTAAACTTACAGAGAAAGATAGAGGAATTCAAAGAATCACAAAAGAAGAGCTCTTGACAAATTTTTTTAAGAGCAACAAGCACTACAACAAATCAAGATGTGTGAGCAATAATTCCTATAGAGGAACAATCTTCACATGGAGAAGATCAAGGCCCTATAGAAGATAATATTGGCATCGACACATCATGAACCCTCATTTAATTCATGAAGAGCCAGCTTTTACTGTTGATATGTATGATCCAGAAAATATTGTGTTTCCTACGGATACGAGATCAAGACATTTTCCAAACAATTATTATTCTAGAAGAATGAGCAATGGAGAGGTACGTGACAGGAAATGGTTGGTCTATTCAAAAAAACTGTTGACAAAGCGTTTTGCTTTTGTTGCAAGTTGTTTGGTTCTACCAGCCCGAAGAGTTAATTGGGGCATGATGGATTTAGAGACTGGAGCCATGTTAGTGACAGACTAAAAGAGCATGAAATTAGCGTGGATCATAAGACCAATACGAACACTCTTGTAATGAATTGAGAGTTAGATTAAGCAAACATGAAACAATTGATAAAGAGTTGCAGCGTCAAATCACAAAGGAGAAAGAACGCATAAGGCTAGTTCTACGAAGAATTGTTGCCATTGTGAAGTTTCTTGGTAAACGCAGTTTAGCTTTTAGAGGATCTAGTGAGCAACCGACGAGCTAAGAAGCCACCGACAACTTTATACTGCTCTCTTCTGTCCCAAAACTCAAAGCTAAGCTATAGTACTAGAGCTAAGAAACCACCGACAACTTTATACACACAAACGCTGAAACAAGTGTATAGGCCACTCTTGGAGCTGCAGTAGGATCGGGGTTTGGTGATGCCACCCAACCTGTGGTGTGCATCGTTTTTTCTGATGTGTTTATTTTGACAAAAAAGCAAAACATGCAAGACTACAACGACAACATGGACACATGCCATGTGGCAAGATTACATAACAAGTGAACCCAACTTGCGAGGACGGTGAAAACTAAACACGAATGCCATAGGAAGATTAACTAAAATAAAGCAAATTACTACGAGTGGCGTATCCATAAGCCCATCCATTAGGGCATTAGCATAGCATCAGTCTGTACTTTATTTTCCATGCTTCTTGCAGGCTGCTTCGCAATCGTTCTTGCACCCTTGGAGAACTCCTGAATGGCAAGACTGGTATTCAGGCTGCTCCTGGTCATAGCAGTACTTGTCGCACGTAGTTGTGCAGGTGGGCTCGCATGCCTGTGTCCCTCCAGAAGGGCAACCAGGGCTGCCACTATTGCAGGCGTGCTCGCATGAACTTTTGCAAGCCGACAGGCAGTCGAAGTGGCAATAATGAGAGCCACCGTGCTTGAGCCCCGAGCAGGTGCTATCAGCTTTCGCTTGACATTTGGAAGGGCACTCTGAGATGCAATGGCTTTGGCTGCAAAATGCTGATGCTAGCTTCCCCATCGAGGACATAGCCACAACCATGAATATGGCAGCAACAATGGCTCCCTTAAGAGCAGTGGCACTGCTTAAAGCCATAGTTTTTGGTGTTGGAGAGGAGCTGAGGCAAGATGTGGAACTATCACTAGGATTGGAACCAAAGCTTTTCTACGGCTGACTCGTTCGTGTTGCTACTAGGTGTTATTTATAGCCTCCAAATGCAACTAGTTCATTGGTATGCAGATAGAATACTGACTTGTACCTGCACCGTTTAAATTAACTCCGTTCCATGTTCAAAGTTGACTTCCTCTCACCGGCCATGACGTAACATGTACCGTAGAACTTTCTACGTTTGCATGCGCCACAAGGGTTCCAATGACAATTTTAATAACATTTACTTCTTTTTTTTTGCGAAGTAAAAATATTTACTTATGCGTTTTAGGATAATTAGTGCATTGATACTGAAGGTAGTAAATTGAAAACAGAACAAATATCTTTTTTACAATCATGCATATATATATATGACGCTGTAGGTAATAAATTTTTGTTTTGTATTGGATTTCAAACTTCTATAGTGAACAATGAGTGTAGGTGTCGTGAAGCTGCTTAATGAAGTATAAGAATATCAGGAAGTAAGATCCTACTAGAGAATAACTACATTTGAATTCCATGATTTTTTTCCAACGACTAAATAATCAATAATTATACGTACTGGACAATGTAAAATGAATAGAGTAGCTCAAACTTGGGGCTCGTGTTCTTTTTTTTTTTTTTAAGACCTGCAATCCTTCCTCATCTTAATAACTTATTAAGTCTCGATACTAAGATCTTAAATTAGCCTGTCCAGCTGAATCCCAAGGGAGAGGTAAGATTCTCTCCCCATTCGATGTAAGATGCTGATGCCATAGGAGGTTGAACCACTGACGTAAGCGGGATTAATAGCACTCTGGTTGTTACACCTTACATTATTTCTAGTTATTACAGGCTGAACCACTGTAAAGATATCACAGGCTGTTCAAAACCTACCCTATACAGCCGGATTTTGAACCGTCATAAGGCCAGTCTGAATGGTGAGTTTCATTATACGTTGTTTCCAAGACTGCCATGTCATATAAAATGAAATGAAACTTAGATGAAACCCTTATTCTCAATGGAGAGTTTTATTCTGTGATTTTATAGGTATTTAATTTCATGACTCAGAGACGATAGTTGGTATTTGTGCCAATAGAGTTTCATCAAGATGAAACTTTTCCCTTCTCTCTCCTCAAAGTTTCATGCAAAAAGTTGACTTTTGCTGATGTGGCTCCCTATTTAATGTGCATGAAACGCCTATAAAACCCCCATTGAGACTGGCATAATCAACTTTTCAAACCGGCAAGTAGTGATGAGAATACCCCACCAGTGCCAGTCATTTCGAACCCGGTTCCAAGTAGTGATGAGAATACCCCGCCAATGCCAGTCATTTCAAACCGGCAGTGATCTCACAACTTTTTACTGCTGGGTGGTTCTACAAGAATTCATCTTGTACAATACTTTACAATATGTAAAGTTGAATGTATTGGCAAGACACAAATTATGCACCATTGCCTTTATGCAAAAAATAGCATAAAATACCTTTCTATATGTTTACAAATTTAACTCCTTTTTGAGGTGTATATATGTTTAGAAGTTTAATTCATCTTTTGCCTTTACGCCAAAAATTAAGATTGTTACATTTCGAGGTGACTTTTGAAGAAAAAAGAAGTGTTTATTTGAGTCAGAAGTTATTAAATGGAAAGGGTCAAATTTCTGCATTTTTATAAAGAAAGTACTTCTCACTCTCCCGGGCTTCTACCCAAACTAAATTGACCTCGTTAGGTGCAACACATAGGATCAAGCAGAGACAATAATTAAGCTTTTTAGACAAGGACAACATAGGATGCCCCGATCCAGTACAAAATTGAGCTTTTGATAAGAATCCAACGAAGGGAGTTGTTACATTTCGAGGTGAGTTCTGAAGAAAAAAAGTGTTTATTTAAGTCAGAAGTTATTAAATGGAAAGGGTCAAATTTCTGCATTTTTTATATAGAAAGTACTTCTTACTCTCCCAGGCTTCTACCCTAATTAAACTGACCTCGTTAGGTGCAGCACCTAGGATCAAGCAAAGAGACAGAAATTAAGCTTTTTGTAATTGTTGACACGGTTTACCAAGTCAATTTTCACGTGTAATATCTCCACCGCAAGACAAGGACAATATATGCAATGTGCAAAGCCTCCATTATTATGTGCATGTGATCTCTATTGCGATTAGTATTTTGGCTATGCTAATGCTAGCAACGACGATATTTAGTAATGCAAATCAAACAGCCAATAGGATAATCAAGCCTAGAATGAAATATATTTAAGATTCACACAATATGGAGATGACACATAAAGCTATTATATTATCCTTTTTCAATCTAAAACACGAAAACTTAGCCAATGCTCCGAAGTCCATCACCTAGCATCCATGAGACTCAAGCTTGTACACTAGCAAACTTTATTAGCCCTATTGACTAGGAAAAACTCTACTTCAACCCTGTCCCCCACTCCACCCCACTATGGGGGTGGGGGGTGGGGTGGACCACTTAACCTCAACTATAAAAACCAGACGTTTTACCCCAAAACTTTTTAAAACTGTTCAAATAACCCTCTAAGCGGTTTTGGACGGTGGTTTTGCTATAATGATAGTGGTTTTGTCTTTTCCTTTTTTTTATATTTATTTCGGCTGAGTCTTTGAAAAAATCATAGTAATCATAAGAATGGAAAGTCCAATTTTGTTAGACTCCACATGAGTAGATCTATGAACATATAATATGGTATGCTTCAGTACAAAGTTTTTGCTCTAGATTGTGATTTATTTTTTCAGTAATTAATTTGAATAATTCATAACTGTATTTTTCATGGTCCAATTATGGTGAAATTTCTATGGTGGCCTACTTATTGTATGCTTGAACTGTACTAAAAATTTTATACTCATTGGATCATGTATATAACTTAGTTATAGATTTGTTTAGGGTTTAAGCATGTTGAATGACTTATTTAAGCACAGAGTCTTTTACCCGTGTGCCATTACAAAATATGCACACAACCTACATGCCATGAGAAAGTTCAATCGCACCTCTGTGCCATGACACATCTTCATTTTTACCTCCATGCCCTTCCATCCATTTTGTCACCTCACGGTGTTAAACGCCATGGAAAAAGTCTAAAATACCCTCGCCTTCTAAACACAATGGCATGTGGGCCCCATGCTTCAACCCTTTCTTCTTATCTCCTCACCGTCTCCTCCTGCCCCCGCTCAGACTCCACCTCCACGCTGCCCCATGTCCTCTGTCGAGCGCTGCCCCTCCACCTCCATGCCTCCTCCTCGCTCGACGTCGGGGGTGGGGCGGAGCGCTTGCGGCGTTGGACACAGCGGTGATTGCCCAAGCGTCGAGCCTGCGCGCCAAACGCGTTTGCCCTGATGTGAGTGGCGAAGATGACCCCGATGAGGCCCGGGAGGCGACAAGGTAGTGATAGTTGAGGACGAGGGGGCACGAGACGCCGCGGCCCTTGAGTTGGCGGCTGTAAAGCGTGAGCAGGCCTCTGGCGAGTAGGTGGCCAGATGATGTGGAGAAGGAGCGCCCCGTCCCAATCGCGGCCATCTCCACTGTACTCACCACGCTGGGATAGACTCCTCAAGTCCTTCCCATGGCAACCGGTTCACGAGGCGGGACAATGCTCATCTGCGCTGGCCTACTCGTGAGGCGGAGCCGCGCTCGCCTGCGGCGGCGTGCACGCGAGACGTCCGAGGCTGGGGCGGGGTGAGCACGACCATGGCACGCGACGGAGGGGTGGGGGCGGGTGCGCGGCGTGTGATTGAGACCGAGGGCGAGGTGGGCCACGCAATGGGATGGGGCGGGCCACATGTCTTTGGGGTGGGGCGCACTAGTACGCAATTGATTTTGCACAAATAAGCTCCAAATGATTTTCCGTGGCGGTTATTTGGAAAACCGCCACCATTAATCGGTTCCCCAATCAGCCCTCCCGCGAAGACAAAAACCACCACGGTTAATAGATTAACCGTGGCGGTTTTTATAAAATAACCGCCACAGTAAACGCAAGAACCCGGTTGGGCCGTGGTTTTCGGCCCGGTTCGGCCGGTTCAGGCACCCAGGAACCCGATTTTCTTCCCAGTAAATGCAGTCAGCGCAATTATCTCTCGGTTTTGCTCCGGTTCAGGGCACCAATGGCCGGTTCCCTTGAGTTTTCGACACATTTCGGAAGGGAAATATTTTTCCCGCGTTCTTGGAGGCGGTTGCATGGTCAAGACGTCGGTTTTTGGGCTAGAGAGGAGGAGAGCCCTCCATTCCCCTCTCTCTTCTCCTATATAAAGAGACACCATCCCCCATTGTACAATACACACAACACACTACACTTCACAAAGCTTCACTTACACATATCATACACAATGTAGTGGTGTCCCTCTAGGTGTTCTTCACCTAGTTGTATAGATTAGAAAAGAGGAAGAGAGGAGAGGGAAGAGTGAAGAGGAGGAGCCGGGTTTGTCGGATCCTTCTCAACCTTGTACCTTTACGGAGCCGACTTCTTGTGAGTAATATCCAGGTGATCTTATGGTAATTTCTTGATTATTATTCTACTAAATTCAGTCCTTACTTTATTTTGCTTATGGATCTCCGTTCGACCGAAGGCTCTAGTTTTTACGTGAAACTAGTTTCGTACTCTCTAGTGTAGACGTGGTGTCTGGGCTAGAGTTTACCTGAGATTGCGCCCCGTGCTACGGAATAGTTGTGGTAGCCCCGGAGGTGACAGCTCCGACCAGGCCTTTGTAGTCCACCACGTATGTATTGGTGTTTGCGTAGAGCTTTTGGTGGCCTTCCCCGATTACCGTTTCCCAGTCTTTTCGAGAATCGGAAAGGTCGCTGCTCCGCAGTAAGTAGGGTTAAGTAAGACTGAACTTGGTGTTTAGTAATTTTGGGAAAACCTTAGAGAACCCCTCTCTACCTACAAAAATATTCATCTATCTTATCTCTTGGACATACTTGATCTCTTCTAGTTCACTTCTCGTTCCCCGTGGAAATCGA
Organism: Hyparrhenia diplandra; assembly: GCA_015847255.1. Lineage (NCBI taxonomy): Eukaryota > Viridiplantae > Streptophyta > Magnoliopsida > Poales > Poaceae > Hyparrhenia > Hyparrhenia diplandra. Next base: position 43,389 of record JADLZK010008595.1, on the reverse strand, counting down.
TACCCTGAATACTCCGGGTGAAAGCTACAACGGTACTTTCCGTGCGCTTGCGGATTTATCTGTGTGCGTTAAAAAATACCAACAGCACCCACCACTTGGATCGATGATGTGGAGCTATGGACGGTCCGATCAAGGCCAAGTGAATCCATCTCATCCTCCCATCCATTTGTGTTTCTTCTGTGAGACAAATCTCCTCCTCCTCAACATACGAAAGCCTCCACTCCTCTGACATAGTACAGAGCAAATTTGACGTTCTTCTCTACCTCCGACTCTGGCGCTCCTCTCCATCTTCTCCACCTCCAACTCCGGTGGTGCCCCCCCTCTCCAACTCCGGTGGCGCCCTCCAGCTCCATCCTCGACCGGGCCCTCCACCTCCATCCTCGGCCGGGCCCTCCACCTCCATCTCCGGCTGTGCACGGCATCTCCGGGTCATGCGAGCGGCAGCACGGCATGGAGCGGCCCTCCTCCACGCCGGCGTCGCGCTGTCCGAAACACTTTGCATGGAGCGGGCGACGCACGGCCGACCCCCGGCATGGAGCGGCGGTGCTCTCCGGCGGCGAGGTGGATCCCGACGAGGTGGATCCCGGCGTGGTGGCGCACTCCAGCCGGTCCGGGCGGCGCTACTCGAAACCTTAGTGGTGTTGGGCCCACCTGGACCAATTTGCTTTCGGATCCCGGCGATGGCGGCGGCGCCGGCCGTATCTGGATTTTTTTATTTTTTTTTTTTTTTTTTTTTTTTTTTTTATTTTTTATTTTTTATTTTTATTTTTAAATTTTTTTCACGATTAACCATGGCGGTTATCGTAAAAAACCGCCATGGTTAATATTAATGATGGCGGTTTTTGCATGTTGAAAAACCGCCACGGTTAATCGATGGATTAACCGTGACCCTAGCTGCGTGGCGGTTACAAAAACGCCACGGAAAATCGAAAATGCCCGCCACGGAAGTTCAACACAGTACTAGTGGCGTGTGGCTAGGGCGCGAGGCTCGTGGACTGGGGTGCAGCCTGTGCTCGAGGAAGGGAAGGTGTCCAGGTCACCGATAGCATGGGTCCACCGAACAGAGGGGATGAGGGGAGAAGACAATCTTATGAAAGAAGGGTATGATGGACATTGTCTCCGGCTAGGTCCACATGTCATGGCAGTCGAACCATGGGAAACTGACAGCACATGGCTGGAATGGTGTGGAGGCAAAAAAATGGATGTGTCATGGCGCAGAGGTGCGCTCAAACTTTTCTGATGGCATGTAGATCGGGTGCATCTTTTGTAATGGCATACAGGTAAAAGACTCTCAATCTTACTGCCAATGCGGAAACAAACAGATGCTTAATAAGATGATGAGGTTTGTGCTCATAACCAGCTGTTAAAGCATTCTGATCTGTTGAATTTCATATCTGTTATGGATCTGAGAACGCTTCTGTCAGAGTGAGCGGCGGAATCTGATCAGTTCGTTATACCCACGAGTCGACGCCCAACCTAAAACACTAGTATGATATGTGAGGGCTGCCCCGCCTTTTAGTTTTGTGCTCCTCCATCAATTACTGATGTAGGAGTACTAAACCTAGCTTCAAGGACGACACGCCTTTGTCAGATAACTGATGGCGACTTGGGAATACATATCGCGTACCATAGCTCACCGGACTCTCGCTCAAGGGTGAGCAAACTAACAACGCCACCTTGCCATGCATGCACTTCACGTACACTCCTCAATAGGGAAGCACTAATATACTACGACGATTAAACTTGTGCGAAAGCACGGGGTACGGTGGCCCGGACGAAGCACCTTTTTTTGGTCGGACATGAAGCCCGGCCCGGCCCGAAAAAAAGGGCTACAGGCCGCCCGGTGCCCGGTGTGGGCCGTGCCTGGGCCGACCCAAGGCACGCGGCCAGCCCGACGGCCCGGTCCAAGGTTGTCTCCTCCAAAAAAAAAAAAAAAACAGCTATTTAATCAAAAAGTAGAAAAAAAAGCCCACCAGGCCACTAGCCCATGAGCTATCTCCTCTAAAAAAAAAAAAAAAGAAAAACAGCCCACCAAAAGCCCAAAACAGCCCACACAAAAAAAAAAAAAACACTGACAATGACCCACCGCACGCAAAAAAAAAAAAAAAAACCCCTATGAGCACCTCCGGGCCCTACCCGGCAAATCTAGAGATTCTTTCACCATTGGCGCGGCCCGACGGAACGCCGCTACCACTTAATGCATAACGCCGAAAATCCCGGGACGTGCTTTTTCGGGCGGCCCGCACGAAAATCGCCCATGGGCGTGCCCCTCGACCCCGCACGGAGGACTGTTCAGGCACGGCCCGATGGCCCGTGGGCCAACCAGGCCCGTGCCTTAACGGGCCGCGGCACTGCACGGCCCGTGCGGGCCGGGCGGGGCTGGCCCGATGCACATGTATAATGACGATATGCATCGCGTACGAACTCATCCAACATGCATGCAGCTACTAGCAGCGTGGTTCGCTCATGACCAAGGTTTGCATTAGCCCCGCCTATTACTTCTAAATAAATATATCTGTTATCTAGAAAGATAATTATAAAACCCTCAATGTAATAACACAAAATTGTTGGTTACTGAATTTTTAATTTGTATCTACAATTTGAAAACGTTGACTATCAAAGGTTTTTTTATACCACTGTCGCACCTGCATCTATGCAGATTTTTTTTGAGGGCTTGTACAAATGAAATATCATTAGAAAAGTGTAGAAAGTAAACCTATATATGTCCATCCCTATATATGGCCATCCCTCTGTTGTTCTAAGCTAAGCATATTATGCATACTGCTCTAGGGGCCACCAATAGACGAAGGATTGACAGCTAATCTACGAAATGGTATAGATGTTAAAGATTTTGCTCCATTGTGGACAAGATGGACACCACCATGCTAGCTGTAGTCCTGTACCAATGAACCGTGCTGTTACAGCTGCCAGAAATTGGGCCGCTTTGCTGCTAAATGTCTGACGCCCATGGGCGTGAAGATGTATGGGTTTGGTATTCTAGATTATTCACACGAAATCATCAGTGGAAATGCAGATGTCAACAATGTTAAACAAGAGCTGAATAACTTAACTGAAAACAAATGGAACTGGAAGCGAAGAAGATTGCAGAGGATGAATATCTGGTCGTTGGGTTCTCTAACAAATCCATTCTAGATACGTTATCAAGATCTAAGGGGATGGAACTGCCTCTGTACAACGTCCATACCGAGGTGAACAGACCGAGTGTTGATCCTATATCCGCTACAATTCCGTCAGACTGGTTGGACTAAATTGTCTAAGGTCTCTTCCATCTTACTATTACTAATTGGAGGCTCTAACCGAGGCTCCACATTAATTCTCACCAGATCTTTAGGAAAAGAGATAAATCCTAAAAATTCTCAGGTTAATCAGAAAGATCTGGCCATCAATCTGATTGCCATGTATATTAATAACCATTATAACCATTAGATCTATTTGACATTTTCTAAAAAATTACCCACCTGCCATTATGAAAGATAACGTGCTATTCTGTTTTCCAATCTATTTGATATTTTCTAAAAAAATTACCCACCTACCATTATAAAAGATAATAGCAATCAGCCGTAACATAGGAATATACCGTGCTATATTGAAAACTCTACGTCTCAGGCTTAATATTTGGCCGAAATCAGGAAGGGAAACCGTCACCCTTATATTTTTTATTTTTTTTAATAAAGCCCTGGCCTGAAATTCGCTCCTACTGGGATTCGAACTCAGGACTTGAGGGGTGCCTCTAGAGTGTCTAGGCTGGCTGGGGTAACCAACCGAACCCAACATCCTTTGGCTCTCAGGCTTAATATAGATCTAGATGAAAAGAAAATGTAAATTATATTGCCATCCCTTCCTCTCACCTTACATGGTATTAGCCAAGCGCCGCTGCCGCTGCCATCGGCCAAAGTAACGGAGCTTCAATCAATGAGCGAAAGTAAATCAACCTTCCAGGCCGGTCGCCGGACTGCCGGAACAGAGATCGGAGACAGAGTCATCGAGCCACGCCAGGCTCGACAACTGACGACCTAAAACATCGTTGTCCTGGCGTGGAAGAGGACAACGGCGTCGGCTCACATGTCCGGCCTTCCACACAGGTCGCCGGACGGCCAGAACTGAGATCAAAGACAGAGTCACAGACCTGCGCCACGCTCGACGCCTGATGGTCTAAAACATCGTTGGCGACAGCATAGGGGCGGCGGCTCACATGTCCGGCAGTCAGGCAGATAGGTATAAGATCAATCTTCTAATCTTCTTCTTACTTATGGACTTGAATAGTTTTATGTATGTTTGTACAAGTGATTTTTTTTTCCCAGTTCGTGAGTTCATTCAACGGCAAGAAGCTAATAATTAGCATTTTTTCATTAGTCCATCATATATGAGTTTTCTAACCTCATCCACAAGTTCGAAACTGATTCTATCAAAGCCGCTCGGTTTATGATATTAATCGCCTTCCATATGATCCAGATGATATAATTAGGATATCCATCTCATTCAGAAAGCGGTGGATAAACAAGTAATATTGTAAGTCTATTCTTAGCTATATTTTCAGAACTATTTATATTTTATTTGACAATTTATTTTCATCGGGATTTGTTGTTGCTTCAAGTGTTATCTTTGAATTTAAGGCTAATCATATTATTTAATATATTTGGTTTTGCTAACTTAGAATATGGTTTACTGAATCATAATTGATATACCAAATTGTGTAAGAATTTTTTTAGCTAACTTGCGGTAAAATCCTAGATCTGACGCTGCTGGAGATCCCGCAACTAAACAACATCCGTTGTCAATGCATGGGTGGAGCTATAGGGAATCATAATTGATATACCAAATTGTGTAAGAATTTTTTTAGCAAACTTGCAGTAAAATCCTAGATCTGACGCTGCTGGAGATCCCGCAACTAAACAACATCCGTTGTCAATGCATGGGTGGAGCTATAGGTATGCTACTATTGCTGTATGTATGCTGCTCTTGCTCAGTCATACTCTGCAATTCTTGCTGCAGCACACTGCTGTTGCTATAGACTGCAGGCGTGAACTTTGTCGGATGGTGTGATCTCTGCCTACATTATTGGCATAGACAAGTGCTATGTCACCACTAAGCTCCAGGTATGCTACCCTCGATCGCTCTTGCTACCATGCACCCTCGCCAATCTCTACTCTGCAGTTTGCCCATATATACACATATGCAAATTAAAGTAAAGAACAAATATATCCCTATGTTTATTAATAGGATTGAAGGAGGGAAATAGATCTAAGACTACCTATCTAGAAAAGGGTTCATCAAAAGGAAGAGCAAAGAATGCTAAATCTTCAACTGATTGATGAGGAAATCATATTTAAATGACATTGCCATATATTATTCAGTGTTCCATGTATATCCATAAACATGTTACTAAATTATCCTATTAGTAGAGGAACATAATTAAAATAAAAAGTAAAATTGTCTCAAAAATAATATATAACCACATAAAATGTTTACATTGACTAAGACTTAAGGGTACCTTCATGTTAATTCTAACGAGGTGAATCAAAATCATTTGGTCGATTCCAATCATCATGATCAATAATAGACATTGGAACCATTGTTCTATAAAAAAAATGTCCAGATCTACCATTATGTGAAGAATACATATATTAACCCTCTAATTTAACTATAATAAACTACCTAATTCAAAAATTATGAATAATAATTCAAAATAATCCACTAAAATTGCATTTAAATTACCGAATTCCTTCATTAAAATAATACAAAACTAACTCCCTAAATTACACACATATGTCATTACAAAAGATAAAAAAAAAATAAAAAAACCACCTAATATTTTGAAAACAATGATCAATATCTAGCATTAGGAAAGATAATGCAAAATGACCCATGCGTGTGCATTCAAAGTACCCATAAATACAATTATGAAGTAAAATATAAATTAACACACTTAATTTGTATATGATTAATCGCCACATCAATTCAAAAAACAAACATACAAAAATATGTCTCAAATTTACATATAATTACAAAAGTAAGTTGTTGAAAAAATAATTTAATATCCATAAGTATGTAATGTGTATTATGAATTACCAATTTTGCAACAGTTCAACTGTTAAAAATTTCCCATGAGTTATTATTCTAAAAAACTTTAAATTATGTTGTACAAAACAATTTTATTAGAAATTAAATTATGTGATAGTGTCATGGAGCATGTTGAAACGTATAATTGTGGGAGACTAACCTAGGAACTAGAATCTTTTCAATAAAATAAAAGATGAAGATTGTGAGTAAAATATAAAATAAGCACTAGAACTTCAACTTAACAAGCAGATAAAAGGAATTGGAATATATTGACTAAAGGTTCAATTTAAAGTATAGATTCATGAAGACACACAAAGATAGTATTATGCTATGCAAAAAAATATAAATCATATAAATTCATAATAGAGGTCCTCAATGGAGAATCCATGTTAAGCATTACAAGGTCCACTAGAAAAAAAAAAAAAATGTTTTTTAAAAAGACAAACAATAATGATAATCTATGCTATTTTCTAAATAATTACCAAAATCTATGAATGAGTAAATCAACATAAGGTAACCCTGAATATTTAATATAGACATAATGTATGTAATCCCTTTAATTTACATCTAAATTATCACATCTCACATTATTAAAAGTTAAAATATTCAGTTAAATCCACATATGAATTGTCAATATATTTAATAATAGAAAGAATATAATATATCTAATTATCCTCTTCTACTAATGGCAAAATATTAAACTTTCATTAAAGTTATAATTGGCATACGTATTGTGCAATCATCTAGGTCAAATACAAGTTCGTGCATGAGGAATAAATACTTACATTATTACATTTAAGAAATCATGAAAAATATTTCATAAAATAATGGTAACAACAAAATATTTAAAATTATTCATAACCATGATATATAATTTATACAAATCATTACTTTAGATAATTTATACAATTTAACTAAAATATTTGATATATACTTATTAATATTTATAACTACTATTACATAAATAACTCTTAGGAAATAAATTTTGAACATCTTGACAAGTGGGGAGGACAACAGTGCAGACTACAAGTGGCTATATCTTGACAAGGTGCAAATAGTCATTAATAAGGCTTAAATATTAATATTCTTTTCAGCTTAGCTATCGACCTAGATCCACCGTCAAGCTATAAACTGATATTACGAAAATAAAATGTAGGTTTAAAGTGACTACTTAGGCCAACATAGTACTTGAGACTGCAATCTATGTAGCAATCAATAAGGCTAATAATGCCATAATGGAGAATGAAAATGTAGATTATCATGATATCATAAGATATAGATGAAGCTCAAATAGATCAGTAATTGATATAAGTTCTAAACAATAGACAATACAAATTACCAATTATGCCTATTGTGTTAGAAAATAAACAAAGAGAGAAAATATATTTTAATATGAGTCGCTTTATTATCCAAAGACATTAACATAGTAATAACTAACTTTTACTCTTACAAGATTCTATCCCGTGCGAGAGCACGGGTTGATGGACTAGTTGCTAGAACAGAGGATGATGTAAAGCTTATGGCAGAACTGGTGGATAAAGTGGTAACTGTGGATGAACTTCCACTTACCAGGGAAGGTCCATTGAGGGTGAAAATCGCTGGAAGAGATGTTTCCAATAATGGAGGTTTTGTTGAAATATTCATAGATAAGACTGATATGAGGTCAGAGATGCATCTGAAGATTATAAAGGCAGAACTTATTTACCCAAAGGTACTCGAAAGAAGCCTGATAATAAAACACATTACTCAAAGTGCCTAAACTCCTTTTTTTTCTTGTCTCCTGAATCTCTTCTATCGCCCTCCTCTGATACTCTAGTGTGTTTTTTTTTTGAAAGATCCGTTAACCGGCTTTCATTGATAAGTAGAGAGCAATTTATGTACAAGGCGGTCGGCGTGGCGTGAACCACCACGAAGACGGGGAAGCCCACGCAACACAACAGAGCAAACAAACAACGACCCAACTAAGAAAAAAAGAGACCGGAGTTCGCGACGGAGGAGTCATGGAAGGTCATCGTTGCCCGGCTCGAGCATAACGCAAGAGCAGCTCCGACTTCCGACCTCACACCCTACCACGAGACATCACGACCGGGCCGAATTCCACAACGATGCCTTCGGGAAGGTTACAACGTCGTGCGTCGCCGTCACTGCCCAAGGATGGACCGGGCTTTCACCCGTGGAAGATGCCGGGGGACACGACGCCCCAAGAGGGAAAAAACGGCGCCCTCGGGCGTCGCCGTCGCCGCGGGCTTTCGCCCAATGTACCCCAAAGATAGGCACCGCCCCGATGCCGATCCCAGCATGCCACCGCCGTCGCCGCCGCTAGCCATCCTGCACAAGCCCCGGCCGAGGGGCATCGACGCGCCCGGCCATGCACGGCGAAATGGCGGCGTCGGCCCCACCGCTGGCCACGGCGTGCCGAGGACTAGCCTCACCCGCGAGCGCGTCCACCCCACCGCGCCGCGTCGAGGCCGTTGCCGACCACCGCCGCCAGCCGACACCCGCCACCGTTTACGCCGACAACCGCCGCCGCCAGTGCGCGAGGCGGGCGCCCAACCAATTTGGGCACCGCCCCCCCCCTAGGGCCACCAGATCCGGGCGCTAGGACCCGACCACGGCGGCCCCGTCGCCGCCGCCTCCATCTTGAGCATAGACGCCGCGGGCGGGGTAGCCGGAGGAGGCCCGTCCACGGCCGTGGCAGCCAAGGACGACAGAGAAGGGAGCGCCGCCCCGGCGCTGAACCAGCGTGTGAACCAGCCCCGGGCACCGCCGCCGGCCGCCACCGCACCGCCACTAGCCGCCAAGGCAGGTCCGCCTCCCGGGGCGGATCCGCCACCGGGCACCGGATCCGCCGCCCGAGCCCAGTCCCGCGACCTCCGCCATGGCTGCCGCCGTCTTCAAGAGTGGAGGGGAGAGCGCGCGGAGAAGGAGACCCCGCCTCCCCGCGCGCGGCCCCCGCGCCAGCGCGGGCACCAGCCAGCGCCGCGGAGAGCTACGGCAGCCATTCCCGCCGACCACCACGCCGGTCTTCTAGGGTTGGGCCGCCCGCGCCGCAGCCGCGCGCCACCAACATGAGAGGAGGGAGAGCCCGCCGCCACCATCCCGGCCAGCCGGACAGCCGACTCCGGCGGCGGCGCGGCGGGAAGGAGGTGGGGAGAGGGAGAGGGAGAGCGACGGCGGGACCTGGGTGCCGCCTGAAGTCGCTCCGCGTGGGGAGCGACGCTGGGGTCGTGTTTCAAAGCATCTCTGATACTCTAGTGTGACTTTGTTTCTACTCTTGTAACCCCTTGGTTGGTCTTTTAAAAAATTTCAGTAGTGGCTCCTGAGCCCATCCTGTACCTTTAAAAGAAAGTACCTAAACTATGCTTGCAGTGGGTTGAAAATCATAGGCTTATCTTGACTTATAGTGGTGCATTAATTTGGGTTAGGCAGGGTAGAGTGGGTTGAACCAAGACCCTGAAACCATATTATGTCGTATGTATGCCTTTTTCAAATCAAAAGTTTAAGCTAATTGGTAAGGATAGATCGACAACTCACTTATACTGCAACATGATTAGGTGGTCCATGATGAGAGACCAGCTGTAACTAGAACTATAATTTCGGAAACGACGTGTACATAGTATATCAAATCAACTACAAACAGGGTTGTCCAATACTGAGGAACTTTGGAGAGTGATCTCAAAGGTAAGAAGCGTTTGCGAGCATTGGATTACAAGTGGATGGCTCAGATCAATTGATCCGAGGAAAATCAATGCCACTGTCTTCTTGACCGTTGATTATGCCATGAATAAAATAGCAAGATTTATCCTAGCTTTCTGATGTAGGGACCTGGGAGCACTCACAGCCAGTTTTGACTCGTTCAGTATTTCACGTCTGTCTATATAAGCCACCGGTTCTGCATATTTCGTCTCAAGGTAAGTGCAGCGAATAAGCTCCATAGTCTGTAGTTCTCTACTCTTTTGTCCAAGCTGTGTTCGTCATAGGATACATGTGAAAGAAGAAAGTTATCAGAAGCTAGAGACCGAGCACCTCATCCCTTATCTTGGTAAGCTCTTTGGTACTCTTCCTTGTGTGTCCGCATACATATATACCACTACAGACACTGATTTTGTACTATTTGCCTATTTCTGAGAAACTAATCCGGCCACCAGACCAAGACTGAATTCACACATAACGAAGGATTTTCACGCAAGTCAAGATGGAACCTTACGGCAGATTGCAAGTTTGGTATTAGTGCAGTTGCAGTCATAATTTTGACAACTAAATCTGTGTTGAAGTAAGCTCTCGCAAGTTCATGTGTTACTCATCGGTCTTTCTAGAGTGCTTTTTTTTGTTCATGTATTCCCGATTCTTAACTCTCAGTTTGTTCTCTTATATGTTTGGTCTTGTGACCACTGATGGAGGGCTTCTGTTTACAATCAAAAGCAGGCAGGATTCCGAGTGCATTCAGCAGTGATCCAGTTCGTGAAAACACAACAAACTGAAGTTTATTTCGGAAAGCAGCAGGAAGCTATCAGCCTCTTTGTTAGGTTTATCCAGATACCTAAGAATCAAGGATTCCTTCCAGGGTAAGGCTTCCCACCTTTTATCCAGATATTCTTGTTTTCGTTAGACATTACATAACACAATTGCATATTTATATTCACATTTGACTCAGAACTGCCTAACATTATTATTGGTCTTCTCAAAAAAAAAAAAAAAAAAACATTATTATTGGTCATGGTAATTAATTATTGACGTGTTGACTACAAGTCTACTGACAACAAAATTGTCTCTATTAGAGATTTGGCTCCATGCCCCATGTCACGTTGTATGTATCGAGTCAAATCGTTGTAATTAGAAACTCATAGAAAGCTACATCAAGTATACAATAGAGGGAGTGGTGCCTACTAAACTACTCTCTTTTCAGTTGCTTATTAGTGTCTTTTCAATATTCTTTAGAGGGACGAATTTTTATTTGGTATACTGTTCCTGTTCTTTGGTTGCTTCAGATTGGGCAAGAATTTTTCTTCAAAAATAAGATTTGGCAAAATCCATCTGGATTTCTTTTGTTTTTGAAAAAAGAGCTGGACTTGTTTACCTGCGACTACACCACTATGGTTGTTGTCACTTGGCTAACTGCTAATCAGACCATGTACATGGTTCCGTAAATATTCTCAGTTAAAAGGTTTCTAAATAAAATCCTCCAAAAACATGAGAGATGTTCCAATACTCTGCTTTCTAAAAATTGAACAGATCTCGTAGCTGTCCATCCAAATAATTAAAATTTTCATAATAGCAGTTCTTTCAAAAAAAATAATCATAATAGCAGTCCATCCAAATAATTTAAATTTTTCATAAGTATTTTTCTCCAGGGTCCCGCAAGGCTGGTCCCATCCAAGCCCAGCCTATTTTGGACATAGGAGAAAAATAATTAAGAAAAACTTAATGATTTGGCTGGCTGCCTTTGAGATCCGAACATTTTTTAGAAACAGCAATATTGGAGCAGTTCTCATAAAGCATCATCTGAGATTTATATGCAAGGTTGTCTTGGCTCTTGACTCATGAGTAGGGATGCAAGTTCCACTTTGTCTTGGATCATCTTATCGACCTAAAATTTGTCAAAATAAATTAAAATCGACATGTGATGGTATCTAATTTTGTGAGAGCAATGAACTAAGAGTGATAGTGAGTATTGTCAACACCATTGGATACCAAATTGCTCCTACTCATGAGTCTTATACTAGCAAGCTATGCCAGTCATAGTGAGTATTGTCAACACCATTGGATACCAAATTGCTCCTACTCATGAGAGCAAGCTATGCCAGTGATTAGTGAGTATTGTCAACACGGCTGTCTACAGATTTAACCAAAACAGCATGACTAACAAATTTCGTCTCATGTCTTTCAATATCATTAATTAACCGAAGATATTGGTCATCATTTCTATCTGATTGGGACAAGTTTTGGATGATATCACTCTGACACTATGAAGTATGAACAAGTATTTGATTGCCGAAATGCGCGGATGCCAACCAAATGAGATAAATTAAATGTTATGCTGATACTGCACTAATATCACACCCATTTGTTTCATATAGGTGTAACTGCTGAAAATGGCTGCAGTCAAGTTCCTGCTTCTAATCCTTCACATGCAATCCATTTCATCCCTTCAAGCTAAGAGATCGAATGGGAGATGTATCACAAGTGAGAGGGATGTGCTGCTCTCACTGAAAGCCAGCTTATCAGACCCCAGGGGCCAACTCTCATCATGGCATGGCGAAGACTGCTGCCAATGGAAAGGTGTTCAGTGTAGCAACAAAACCAGCCATGTTGTCAAGCTCGATCTCCATGGTGAAACCTGTTGTTCTGACTATGCACTGGGAGGTGAGATAAGCTCCTCTTTAGTAGGATTACAGCATCTGAAGCATTTGGACTTGAGCTGTAACAACTTTAGTAGCGCAAGCATCCCAAAGTTTATTGGCTCCCTTAGAAGTCTAGAATATATTAACCTTTCCAGTGCAGTCTTTGGGGGAAGAGTGCCTCCAGAGCTTGGCAACCTGTCCAACCTGGTCTATCTTGATCTAAATTCAGATTGTATGGTCTATAGCCGTTTCCCGTACTCTGACAGCCTTACATGGTTATCACGCCTTTCCTTATTGAAGTACCTTGACATGAGCTGGATGAATCTTAGCAATGCAGTAGACTGGATTCAGGCTATTAGTAGCCTTCCTTCACTGGAAGTTCTCCATCTAAGAGGCAGCAGTTTAAGAAACACAATTGCCAATCTCGGTCATTCTAATCTTACTGCACTTAAGGTGTTGGACATTAGCGACAACTCCTTCCACACTGCGATATCTCCTAATTGGATTTGGCATATAACAACATTGACTTATCTTGGCCTATCCTCATCTGGGTTCCAAGGCCCAATTCCTTATGAGATGGGAAATATGACCTCACTTGAGCAAGTTTATATGGGTTTCAACAATATTACAAGTATTATACCCCCGAATTGGAAGAACCTGTGTTACTTGAACATTTTAGATCTTCCATCGAATAATATTACCGGGGATGTAGGTGATCTGATGGAGAGGTTGCCTAAATGTTCATGGGATAAGCTATACTGGTTGGATTTTTCTCGTAACAAAATTGGTGGGAAGCTACCAAATTGGTTAGAGCCTCTAAATAACCTGAGTTGCTTAAATTTTTATGGTAACACGATCATGGGTCCTGTGCCATTGTGGATAGGAGGGTGTACCAGTTTGACTATATTAAATCTTGGTTCTAACCGCCTGGTTGGTGAAATTTATGAAGACCACTTGGAAGGATTGAAAAATTTGCAAGTATTACAAATGTCTGATAACTCTCTTTCCATGTTGGTGAGCTCAACTTGGATTCCTTCATTCAAATTAAAGGTGCTCAGTTTCAGGTCTTGCCAGCTTGGTCCTGCGTTCCCAGCATGGATTAAATGGCAAAGGCTTATCAATGTTCTTGATATTTCAAATGCAACCATAGTTGGCAATATACCCGATTGGTTTTGGGTTGTTGTTTCAGCAGCTACCTTTTTAGACATGTCCAATAATGTACTAAATGGCACATTACCAACAAATCTTGATGAAATGATGCCAGCAGCAGAAATGATTGACCTTAGTAGTAACAGATTTACAGGTTCAGTTCCACGTTTTCCAAGTAACATACAATATATTGACCTCTCAAGAAATAATTTATCAGGGACACTACCAGATTTCGGAGGCCTAATGAGCTCAGTAGAAACGGTTGCTCTTTACAACAATTCAATCTCTGGCAGCATACCATCTTCATTGTGCCTGTTGCAATCCTTATACATATTAGACCTGTCAGGAAACGAGATATCAGGAGAAGTGCCCACTTGCAACCAAGACTTTGGCCCCTTCAGATATATGGCTGCACTTAATTTAAATACCAATCGTCTTTCAGGATTTTTTCCGACAGTTCTTTGGATGTCCCAAGAATTAGTTTTCCTTGATCTTGCATATAATCTATTCTCTGGAAATTTGCCAGAATGGATACCAGAAAGGTTGTCATCCCTAGCTTTGCTACGATTGCGGTCAAATAACTTCTCTGGCAATATTCCCCTTAAGCTTGCAAAAATTCAAGGGCTTCAATATATTGACCTGGCATATAACAGGATTTCTGGTCAAATACCTGAATCCATAGTGAACTTGAATGCAATGACCCAATCTTACGGATATAGTCATTTACTTGATGGACTAGAAACTTCTGGAATGGGTGAGACATATGGTTATTATGACCCAGTGATTGGCGGCAATGAGTTCATATATCCTTATAGTGCTATGATTTATTTTACAGAGACTGTATCAGTGCTAATAAAAGGGCAACAATTAGAATTTTCTAAAGAAATCAAGTACATGGTAAATATTGATTTGTCAGGTAACAATTTGATGGGAGAAATTCCTCATGGCATTGGTTCTTTGGTTGCTTTGAAAAGCCTAAATGTTTCTTTCAATCGTTTGAGCGGTAGAATTCCCTACAGTATTGGTGGCATCAGGGCACTGGAATCCCTTGACTTATCATACAATGAGCTGTCTGGAGAGATCCCTTCTAGCATATCAGCTCTAACTTCTTTAAGCAGCCTCAACCTCTCGTATAACAATCTAAGTGGAAGAATACCAACAGGGAATCAACTTCAGACGCTAGCAATTGATGACCCAGCTTCAATATATGTTGGAAATACCGGTTTATGTGGACCTCCACTCCCAAATGGTTGCCTAGGAAATGGAACAAATAATTCTCCAGTTGAGGCCGAGCAGCGTCAGGATGATGGGGTGATGAACTCCATCTACCTAAGCATGATTTTTGGCTTCATCTTTGGTCTGTGGATGGTCTTCTGTATTATGTTGCTGCATAAGGGACTGAGGTACTCCTATTTCGCCTACACTGATTATTTGTACCAGAAGCTCTGCGTGCATATGATTGTCACTTGGAACTTCTTGGTGAGAAGGTAATAGTTCTGATTATTTGTACTTGTAGTGTCTGTTTGAAGCACTAGCATATGGGAACTTTTCCTTTAGTTTCTTTGGACCTGAACTTTGTGTTTGTATTTCTATGGACCTGAAACAGCTATATGCATATACCGATGCAGAGGCAGGGATACTTTTAATATATTTCCTTTTCTAAAAACCCAATGACGCCATGAACCATGAACACATATCTGACATGATGCAATGTTCTTTAGAAATTTGGCATCGTGCATGGTTGCCTGAGTTTTGCTCCAAAGCTTAGAGTGTTGTATCCTTCTACGACCTTGCCATCTTTTTAGCGTTTGTTTTTTTATCATCCTTGAAAATATACCAAAACGTACTAGGTTATCTGGGGTACCACTCAAAAATTTGATGACTCACTCAATTGAGGTTACCAGTTAACTATTGGATCCATTTATTATTTATGAACTGTGATGTATACCTCATGTTCTAGTTTTGATACACAGTGATATTGTGTACTGTTAACTATTGCTTTGCATGCACTTGACCTTCAAACTTTCAAATATATACTCATGTGCTTGTTGGTTCCTTCACAGAAAGGTCCCCTGCATCTTTTGAAACTGCTGAATTTTTAGTGCTGAAAACTAAATAGGCGTTTGGGGGCTGCGACAGTGATATTAATACAGATTTTGATTTCTCTACAATTACAACTGATGTACACGATGAGATCTTAATGTTTGCCTAATCAAAAATCTTAAAATTCAGCAATCAGCAGAGGATCTCTGTATCTGCTACCGGAGAAAGCTAGCAGCGCTCCGCTTAGGCTTTACCAGATGATCCAGACTGGAATCCGTGCGTCATCTCTTCTCTTCCCCAGTGCAATCACAGTAGAGAGACCCATCCCATTGAAGCTCCGGCGTCCTTTTGCCGTCAACCACGGGAGCATGTGCCGATGTGGCAGGGAACTGTCCCAGCTAGAGGATGCCACATCGTCCCCATCTCTCGTGTATCTTCATGGGCCGGCCGATACAAATATTAGGCCTATGGCCTACTAGAAAGGTCCACCAGCACCACAATCCTTTCCGTTGGATTGAAGCCCAAAACTCCCCTAGCTGGAGCACCATTGCGGGTAGAATATTAGATACCCGGGACCACGTTACTATTATTTCTTTCTTCTCCTTCATATTGACCTTTTCTATTTTTGCCAATAATGACGAGCTACAAAAGGATTCGTTTTTTTCGTATCACAGCTGATTACTCCTTTTTTTCATTGTAAAGAGTGGCATCCTATGTCCACTATCTCGATCGAGGTATGGAGGTCAGAATAAATAGAATAATCTATACCTACTAATAAAGAGAGAAAATTTCAGTCCCACCTCCTTTTTCACCGGGCTTTTTCACCGGGCTTTTCACCTCCTTTTTCTGCCGGACTTTTATCTATACCTACTAATAAAGAGAGAAAATTTCTTGACCACAAAATTTCCGTCTGTCTGCGTGGGCGAGTCTCAGTACGATACGATTCCTGCGTTGCGTGCCTGTAGGATACTGCGTAGGACTCCACCGATTCCTTTCCCGATTCGCCTCGATCTGATCGCGTCCCCGCATCATAAAGAGCGGGAGGAGACCTCCACGGCCCGCACGAACTCTTCGCTGGTTCACAAAACAAAGCCGTCGTCGTGCACGAAGCGATCTACTATCTAGGTTTTCACGTGTTCAAAACTCAATAGCGGCGACCCAACAAGGAGATCGATGGGATACGGGTTCTTCGGAAGCGCGGCGACCAACAATTTGTGCTCCAAGTGCTACAAGGAGAACCTCATCAAGACCACCGACGCCGCTGCGGCTGCGGCTGCTCCCGTCGATGACAATGAGAAGAAGATCAAAGTCGCCAAAGAGGCGGCTGCTGCTGCTCAGATGTCCTCCGATCAGCTGATCCTGATGGCACCGATGCCGCTGCAGTGGCCACGGCCACGCCGGTTGCTCAAGCGCCGCCGACGTCAACGTCAATAGAGAAGAACGGTGGCCCCGTGCAGACGGAGACATAGAAGCAGGAAGCATCCGCCGCCGGCGTCATCGAGTGCGCGAACGGGTGCAGTTTCTTCATGTCTCCAGGGACCAACAACATGTGCTCCGGCTGCTACAAGGACTTCCTCAAAAACGCTCACGCGGCCAGTGACGTCGGTTCGAATTGATGTTGGTTCGCAGGCATGCTGCTCCGTCGTCGTCGGTCTGCCGAGCCGAGCGGAGAACGCGCTGGGCCTCCTATCGAACGCGGCGCCGATCGTTGCTGAGCCGATGGGAGAACCAACCATGCGTTGCTACTACGCTGAACCGAACGCGGAGCCGAGAGACTGGCCGCGCGACGGAAAAGAGTAAAAGGATGCGGCGTGGGATCCCCCGCGAGCCAATTAGAAAAGTGCACGTAGGGGAGTACAGGGAGGCGCGTACGCGCCGCCAGGGGTGTACGGAATTTTTGCCTGCCGGGGAGGACAAATCCATCCGCACAGCATACCTTTTTTTTTTCTTTCTTTTCTGTTTTTTTTTTTTTTAAACCATTTATTAAGTCTTCTATAAATCATAAAAATCAAAATAACAATGAATAGTAAAACAAAAAAGATTATTAGCCATTGAAGTTTAAATTTAAATCTACGGTACTGAAATATTTACCCATCACCACCCGCAACAACGCGGCGGGCACTTTTTCTAGTAGAATAATAATGAATGGAAAAAAAAAAGAGAAAATCCTTTAGCTGGATAAGGGGCGGATGTAGCCAAGTGGATCAAGGCAGTGGATTGTGAATCCACCATGCGCGGGTTCAATTCCGTCGTTAAGCCCATCGCATTATTGTAAATTCCAAAATGTAATTTTCCATATTCCTAATTACGTATTTACTTACGGCGACGAAGAATAAAACTATCACTATATTTTTTTCCTTTTCCTAGTTCTTCTTCCAAGCGCAGGATAACCCCAAGGGGTTGTGGGTTTTTTTTTCTACCAATGGGGGCTTTCCTTCACCACCCCCGGGGGGTGGTCCACGTGGTTCATAACTACCCCTCTTACTACGGGCGCGTTTACCTAGCAACACTTAGATCCGGCTCTACCTAAACTTTTTGGTTCACCCCAACATTACCCACTTGTCCGATTTGTTGCTAAGCGGTTTTTGGGATACCAAACGGACCTCCCAGATGGTAATCTTAAAGTGACCAATTTACCCTCTTTTTGCAATCGGTTTAAAGTACAGCACCTGCTGCTCTAGCTAATTGCCCACCCCTTCCACGTGTGATTTCTATGTTATGTATGTATGCCGTGCCTAAGGGCATATCGGTTGAAGTAGATTCTTCTTTCTTCCAACTGAAAAAAAAATAAATACCATTTTTCTTTAGATATATACTTGATCAAAAGAGGTGTGTGTGTGGCGCTGCCACACTTACAAATATACAAGTTCGAGTTCACTACCGAGTAATGATTAGCCAACTAATAATGTCGCTAATCTTGATAGTTGACATTGTCACTTTCTGTCCTCTATCGATTTGTCCTGATCGGGTTTGCGTGCCTGCTAATCTGAATATTCGATGAACACAATGCAAACATGTCCATCGCCTGCCTACCAGCGGATGCCACCAGCAGCTGAGCTACTGTTCCAGTGGACAGCTACAGTGCAACCCTAACGGGATTTGTACCATGTACATCAATGCAAGAACTTCAATTAATTACGTGTACCGCGCCATTCTGACCCGCTACTGTACTGTTGGTGCGGCACACACACGCACACCCAAAAAGATGCAGCGTACCACAGTGAGTGGAGTGCACGGTAAGCAAATTTTTTGCTCCAATCCAATCCCTGCTAAATCTCTCTTTATCTGCTGGTCCTGCAACGAACGAAGGAGACAGATAGTGTTGCAATGATACCACACACGGGCGTGCACGTATGCACGCACGCGCGCTCACTCGAGTAGTACGTACACTGGGGAATGGGTTCAGTTCATATCATAACGATTCATAAATAAAAGGAGAGAATATTTTTCAGTTACTTTTATTTATTTGGAGACAACTCCAGGTAGTAGATATGATGCTGCTGCTCTTTGACAATGCAATTTGATTTGATTTGGACCACAATCATGCGTGTGTGTGTGTGTGCATCCCATCATCATGTAATCATGTTGTCAAAACTTGCATTCATCTCTTTTCTAGTCAAAAAGGTAGTACTTTCTTGTGTGTGTTGCAGTTATATTAATTATTTTGTTTCTTTCAAAGGAATGTGTTTTTACTATATATAAACACATAGCCTATAATGTGAACTACGGATCTCACTGAATACATAATAGGAATTGATTTTTTTTTTTTCTTGAGTATGCAAAAGTTTTGTGCATCTCTGTATTTAAAATCAAAAAATAGTAATTGTTACAACGACGCTATATGAACGTGGCACCGGGGGGGTAGTAGTACCTAAATCTTGCTACCTTTGCCGTTGTCAGTGATCAAGCGCATTGGCTTGCGCGGCGCCTTGCCCGCTGTCCTAGCTCTCCAAGTAATCAGGAAGAGCTCTCGCATTCAGTCGCTCTAGGGGTTGATTGAGCTCGTCGACGAAGATATTGGCATAGCCGTTCTTCGAGTGATTAGTGCTAAAGATGAGAATCCATATACAGAGCAATTGGTTAATTTATCTTATCACAACAAGATGTATATAATTTATTATATTTAAACGGGTAATATCTTAGGAAATGTTAACTGGTTGTATGTACTAATTTATTCACGAAACTTTTAATAGGTAACTCACGTTCACGTTGCAGATCATCTTGCTGGAGTACTATTTATCAGCTAGTGAGTTTAGTAGACATGCATGTTTTTTTTTTTTTTTTTTTTTGTGTGTGTGTGTGTGTGTGTGTGGGGGGGGGTTGGGCGCTATTCCGTTGGGCCACTGGATTAGGAGCACCGAGCAGCCATTGCACACTAGCTCTACTGTTATTAGACCATCAAGAGGTTGGTGCTGATATCTTCCAGCTTTCAGCAGACACATGTTGTTGACTAATGACTAGCAGATGTGATGGATCAGGTGAGTCGATCGGATGCATGTGAAATCAAAGGTGCTTGATTGTGTCATGATCCAAGAAACTATCTAATGCGATTGACGAGCTGATGAACAGGCTGCTTGAGGGGGCACACGTAACAGTCGACGTGGACAGCTCAGGGGATCCATCATCCATCAAGCTGCCCCTTTCCCTTCTCTGAACAATGATCTACCTGTCCATTTCTTTGAACACGCTACTAGCGGAGTAGCGAGCCAGCCATTGGTTTTAATGAAGCAAATCGATCGATCAGAGCATCACTGCACTGTGGGCAGCGTACAGTATCCATCGCGACTATCCTGCTGCACGCTCCATTCATGCACGATGCCATGATGAATCTCGCGCAGTTCGGCTCGTGGTTTTTGCTGCTGATAAACCGGTAAATGTGTTGTTTTGTTGTGATAGAACAACTGGCCCTTAAGTTTAAGACAACAGGACTCTGGATCGGCGCGCGGATCCCCTCGTCTGCTCCCAGATCTGAATAATTTCAGCGCATAGTATATCCACTCTCACCTACCTCCACTGTTGGCACTTTGATTCCTGCAGGTCCCATCCCGTGCATGCATCTCACTCACTCTTGGTCAGTTGTGTAAAACTGTTGAGGCTTCATCAGGGTGCCATGTATATATGTGAGTCACTCTGAAGCAGCTAGCTGGTGATCAAACTGCTGAAGCTCTTCTGATCGAGTGACTGCCACAGTACAAAAGATTTGGTGATCATTGATGGATGGGTGAGCCATCAGTATGCATAGTACTGTAATTGCCTGTCAAGTGGCCATCAGTCTTCAGAGTAGTATCTTTATCTTATTAAACTCGCATAGTTCTTGCATGCAGTTCGACCTCTGCAGAAGAGTACAGTAAAAACTAAAAAGGCACACTCCAACAACTCAATGTACCAGTACAGTACTCCTAGCCAAAACGTATGCCACTTACAGTTTATAAGTGCTGAACACAGAACCACCTGAAATTGCTGACATTTTGGCCATGTGAGAATCGAATCAAACTCGTACTAGCTCGTACCCATTCAGCAGCTAGCAGCTGGTTTGGTATAGGGACGTCAGACGATCAGAGATGCATCTGGTACCCATCGATCGGGTGCCAGCATGCAGTGAGGTACCATACGTTCTATACCTGCCATTGATCTTGTGTGCGTGCGCCGATCAAACCAATCCAATCCATGGATCGATCGAGATGGTTTTTATACTTTTATTTTATGGACAAAAATTGTAGGCTGCTTAGCTTGTCTTGTCTGCACACTCTCAACTTATTACAATTTACAAAACAATACAAAATATATGATCTGATCGAGCAGCCCACAACTACTCGACATGCACCTACGTACGTCCCCACCAATTAAGAAATTATTAAACTCCTTCAGATCTTCCCATCGTCCGTCGGCCACAGTTTTGAAAAAGCACCAATTGGATGGTGCATACTAGCCGTACTCTAAAAGCTACTGGCTCAAATATTTTAAATCCATATCGTACGCATTTTGAGAAAGCGTCAATTGGATGGCGCATATTGGTCGTATCGTATTTGGCATTTGAGTAGGTATACTGGCTTCACACTTGGTCATGGTGGTAGTACAAATTAATCACGCTCACCGGACTCAGTGTTCTCTCGATGTAACTCTCGTTGTTTTCGAGTAATCAGATAATTTTAAGTTTAACTAAATACATACAGAAACATATTGATATTTTCATATTTAAGGAAGCAAGGCAAATCAATAAATTGATTAGTTTTGGAATCTATAATTGCAAGTCCTTTGGATGGAGCGAGTACTGTTTACTATCAGGAGATTCATAGGAATTGTAAAGAAGTTTCTAAGAATCAGTTCAACTTTTATACTGGAAAAATGCACGAACGCGAAAAAAAATCCCAAATTGCAAAGGGGCTCTTAAAATTTTATGATGTTTACAAAAAGCTAATCAACTTACTTTAAATTAATTATGACCTTTACTGCGTATCTACATCTTTTTGTTTAAAAAGAATGGGGGCACTAACAGCCTACAATAAGATTTTTCTTACAATTAAACTAGCATAGTACAAGTAGATGTCAATCTATATCGACATCGTTTAGAGGATGGTTACGCCAAACATTCATATATTGGTACTCATCACATCCACTCAAAAAGCTCCAATAAAAAATAAACACAAAAATTAAAAAAAAAAAAAAAAAGGAAAAAAGGTTGCACCTCATTTTTTCGAGCCCAACAATTTTTGCACAACGATCGAATTATTTATGTATGTACCTAATAATAACTTAGCCCGTCGTACATCCATGATGCGATCGATGCATGCGACCCATCACCATGGCCCGGCCCTCATCTGCGCCCGGCCCGGCCCAGGCCCGCTCGGCCAGCTGGCACGGCGCGGCGGACCACCGCCACCGGGCGGCGCACCACGAAGGCGGCCTCCGCGACGCCGCCGCCCATGGCGCTCTTGCACCCGTACAGGTCGAGCAGCCCGACGACGCCGCCGGCGGACGACGCGATGGACGACCACCGCCGGCTGGTTGGCGCCGACGCTGGTGGAGCCCGCGTGGGGAACAGCGCGTCCATGAGCCCGGCGTCGTCGTCAGATCCCGCGCCCGTGCCGCGCTCCCTGGTGCACTCCGCGAGCGCCGCGGCGAACGGGTCCGCTGGCGCGTCGGCCTGCCGCGGCTTCCCGCTGCCGCGCCGGCGCCGGGCGTTGTGGTGGTGGTGGTGGCGTGGCCTTGATGACGTCGTCGTCGGTGCGCGCAGCGGCGGTGGGAGAGGGAGCGGCGTGGGCGCGGACGAGGACGGCGTGCCGGCGGGGATCATGCGCGTCTTGGGGATTCCCGGGTGGTGCTCCCACGAGAAGGGCACGGAGGTGGTGCTGCTGGTGGTGGTTCCCCGGTCGCGCGGGGACGGCGACGGCGAGGATGTCGCCGAGGACAACGTGGAGAGGGACGACGAGGACGACGACGAGGAGGAGAAGGTGCGGCGGCGACGGTGACGGGTCGACGCTGGCGAGGACGATGCTGTCGGCGCCGTCGTTAGTGTCGGCGGCTGCGGCGGCGGCACTAGCGGAGCTTGAGTCTCTACGGCTAGCGTCGTCTCGCCGGTCGGCATGGGTGGGGGACGGTGATGGCCGGTCGGCGGTGGCGGTGGCGGTGGGTGAAGTCGAGGCGTGGTGTGGCCGTGTGGGGAAGGCGGGGACAGAGAAGGGTACATAAATACAGTGGCCGGATTTGTGCTTCAGTCCCTGTATTTTGTCGAAATATGGAGATTTAGTTGGATTTCACTTTGTTACACTTTTTTTAAAAAAATCTTTTGTTTCTAGACTACTAGAGGATGATGCTGCAAGTTCCGATCACTAGTTTTTCAACATAACAGAGACTTCGTTCTCTAGCTAATATGCAAAGCATGTTAGTAGTGTTTTTTTTTAGGGTGGGGGTATGTACTCGACACGTACTCCGTAATACTTAGAAGTTTAGATTTTGTATGGAGAACACACACTTCAATCCATGTGTTTGTTTTGAAAAAAGAAGAACGAAGTATTAGATCACTTGAGAATCTATATATACAATGTAGTGCACGCTTCACTACCGGAATCGGGGCCTTTCCCGTGCGGGAACAGTTTCCCGTCAGCTACGCACAGGAAAGGCCCCTCTTTCCCGTGAGTGCCACGCCCACCTCACGGCAAAGGGCACACTCACGGCAACGCTCCTTTGCCGTGAGGTGCGGCTCACGGGAAAGGCCCCTCCCCCTTTGCCGTGAGGGGGAGCTCACGGGAAAGGACACGGCGGCACGCCGTCAGTGCTCCGTCACCCTTTCCCGTCAGCCCTCCGTCCAGCTCACGGGAAATTCTTTCCCGTGAGCCTACTTTGCCGTGAGCTAAAGGCCGGCAAAGTACCCCCTTTGCCGTGAGTAGGGGTTCCCGTTCACGGCAAAGGGTGTACCCTTTTTTTATTTTTTGTTTTTTGGCCTTCAAACTTTTTCTACAATTACTATACATCATATGCCACTCCAAGTTTAATTTTGATGAATTTTTGACTTTATTTGTTATATTTAGGTAATTATTCTCTTTTATGGCAAATTTTTGAAATGAAGCCAAATTTGAACTACGAGTGATTGAAATTTGTGAAAAAATTTAGTAAAAATTCAAAAATAAAACTCATTTGCCGTGAGCAAGGAACGTGCTCACGGCAAAGGTGCCATTCCTTTGCCGTGAGTAGCTCACGGCGGCAGGGGGCCATCCTTTCCGTGAGCCGCTCCGTTAGGGTTCACGGGAAAGGGAAAAATAACGCCGTTTCTTGAGGTCTTTCCGTAGGCCGTAACGGGCGGCTCACGGGAAAGGAGCCGTCGCCGTCACCGTAGCACCCCCCCGGTCAAGTCTTTCCCGTGAGCCAGGTGTCTACACGGGAAAGGCTTTCCCGTGAGCGCCGCTCTTGGCTCACGGGAAAGACTCTTTCCCGGTGCTTTCTTTCCCGTCAACACTATGTCGTGAGCAACTCACGGGAAAGCCTTTCCCGTGAGTATCGCACTCACGGGAAAGGAGACAGATCCGGTAGTGCTTCCCGCTAAGGCCATGTTTGCATGTAGATGTAGTCGAGATTGAATCAATTCATGTGTTGAGATGTGGATGAGAGTATAATTTATTTCAAATTCCACTTCAATACACCCTAACACATGTGGATTAATGCGAATACGACTACATCCAAAACAAGACCTAAGGGTTTATTTCGATGCTTGAGAATACACACCAATTGTGTGTTAGTGTGGAATTTAGTTTAAATTCTACACCAAACCACTCCTACATACATGGATTAGGGTGTGTTTCCTACGCATCCAGACAAGGTTTAAATTGAGTTCCAAAGAAACTATCAAGAATTTTCAAAAGAAACTATTAAGATTATTTCTTCGAGATAAACTTCGTTGCCCTTGAAGGAATGAAGTTTTAAACACGTTCCTATTCCTCTAGGCCTTGTGTGCGATAATCTCTTTATATCAAACGAGTCCTAGTTTATTGTGTGACGGTTTGTGCCACGAAGGTACGCGCCCATTTCGGAAATGAAAGCTTTAGACTTGAACTTTTAGGAACAAAATCCAAATCCGTGTGGACGAAGGCACTACATACTCCATGCATATAATATATATAACATGTATATTGGGAACC
The DNA here is from genome assembly GCA_015847255.1 of Hyparrhenia diplandra. Classification (NCBI taxonomy): domain Eukaryota; kingdom Viridiplantae; phylum Streptophyta; class Magnoliopsida; order Poales; family Poaceae; genus Hyparrhenia; species Hyparrhenia diplandra. The sequence continues at coordinate 18,143 of JADLZK010008595.1, read as the reverse complement.
AGTAGTGCAAGCTTACTACTTTTCTTGGAAAATTCGGCCACTCTACTTTTCTTGTGAACTGATTCTGATGCAACACGGCACCCCATATTACTCGGAGAAGGTACACCATTCAGCTGAAAATTTGAAACCGTACTGTAAAATATTGTGAACGACGTGCTGACGCAGTGCTTCCGTACGTATAGCTAGTACTAGTAGTTATTCGTTAGCATATATTCAATCAGTGTTTGGTTCGATGATAACTGTGTGAAATTGATGCTATTTTTGTTTTATGGTAGTTGTCGACATTCAGATAGGGACACTGACGATGTATGTACGTATACATGCCAAAACAAGTGTAACATCTAACAGGGATTCAGTAGTTGCATGCAGCACATAGATATATGTATATACTACGTATAGATCAACAACCACCATTGACGGGCGGAGGCCCCCGTGTTGCCCTCCACACGGGCGGCCCGGGCGGCGAACCCTAACCGCCGCCGCGAGCCCCCTCCCCTCCCCTCCCCCCCCGCGCCGCCCGCCGGAGCGGCGGGCTGCCGGCAAAGCCACGCGGCCGGCCGGGATGGTGGCGGCGGGGCGGCGACCTTCCCTCCCGGTGTGTGGTGGCGCGCTTGCCGACGAACGGCCTGGGCGCCGCCTCGCCCGAGTCGTGTGGGGCTCGGCGGTCGCCCGGCGCGACAAGGGCGGGCGCCCGGCCAGTGCCCGGCGGCGTAGGGCGCGGCGGCGGCGGCGGCTCCATCTTCCTCTCCGTCGCCCTTTCCTCCTCGTGTGACGGCGCGCGGCGGAGAGCCTCCCCATGGCCCGGGCGACGGATCCTGCTCCCTTGCGACCGGATCCGGCCCCTGATGCGGCGGCGCTTCGGCGGTGTCGGCACGGTGGGGCGGCGTCGCGAGCCGGGGCACCGGATGCTCGGTCATCTCGGCGGATCCGGGGCCCTTTGGGCTGGGGCGGCACCCAACGACGGATGACGGCGGGGTCCTTTCTCCGCGCATCTCCAATGTCCTCTTCTCGACGGTGGCGAGGTCCTTCGACCGTTCGTCCGGATCCGGCGCCTAGGTGGCGGATCAATGCCCGCTTCGGCCTGTTCGACTTCGTCTTTGGCGGCTGGCGGCGGGCGCGGTGGTGGCCATGATGGCGTGCTTGGCGGCTGGCCCTTGTGCGGCGTTGGGGGACAGCTCTTCTTCTTCACTGTCCCTCCCCTGTTGGCCTCAGCTGCGGTGGCTGCCATGGCTGCTACGGTGGTGGTCAAGATGAAGACATCGGCGTTGGCGTGCGGCAGGTGGACGCGCGTGCGACGGAGTGAAAGCTTGTTTTTCGGCATGGCGTCTTGTCAGTGGGGGCGGCTGACACAGCTTTGCGGCTGCGCTGCGCAGCTGGCGCGTCGATGCCCCTCTGGCGAGTTTTCAGCGGGACGACCGGCAACAACGACGGTGGTGACAAGCAAAGATCCGGAATCGTGCCGGCGTCGGAGCTGGGGCTATCGGGCGAAAGCCTAGCGGCGGTGGCGCTGCGGGCGCCGCTTTCCCTTGTTGGGGCGTCGCGCCCGCGGCTTCTCCGCGGGTGAAGACCGGTCCGTCCCCGACGGCGGACGGCGCGCTTCGAACGTCGTAACCTTCTGGGCGTCGTTGTGGATTTCGACTAGGTTAGGATGTGTGCGGGAGACTTTGGTCGGAAGTCGAAGCTGCACCTGCGTTTTGCTTGTGCTGGGCAACGATGACCTACTTGGTCTCCCGGGTGCTCCGGATTATATCTTTTTCGGGTTGTTGTTCTCTCTGTTATATTGGCGTGGGTGTGGTTTTCGGGCTCGGTTTCCCTCAAAAACTGGGTCAACCTTCTTCTTATTAATCCAAAGCCAGAACAGCTTGTTCCTGGATCTTTCAAAAAAAAATATACTACGTATATATGTATTGTCTGGCTGCGGTTGTTCAACTGTAAAGAAAAAAACGGTTAGACGCCAATCCATACAAACTAATTCTGTTTCTCTTGCATATGTATTCTATGGTTAAGAGTTAGGACTACTAGCTAGAGGATGACGATAACCGTCCTTGTTTTTGCAGATTTTGTTGTACAGATCATCGATCGGTCCAGAGGTTTTGGTCTTTCTCTTGCATATATATTATTTCTGCAGGTCATCAGCTTTTGTAGCGAGGTGTTTCTTCGATTACTTTGAGTGGAAATAATTACCTTACATGGTGACAGTTACAACTCAACAGTATATAATTACCAGCTAGTACCTAGTATTTTCTCCATTCCCCATTTTAAGATGTTTTGGCATTTTTAGATACATAGTTTTTTGTTATTATGTGCTTAAATATAAGCTATGTCTAGATACACATCTAGATACATAGATAAAACAATGTATCTAAAAGACCCAAAACGTCCTATAATTTGAATTAGAGTGAACAATAAATATCATAAGTGGCATTTTTCAAGCAGTCAGCATTAAGATACAGTATGGCACGTTTTACTTGTAAGGTGCTACTTCATCGATCAATTGCACTGCGGTCTGTACTGTATTAGGAGTACTGTTGTAGTCGATGGGCTGGACCAACACTAATTTGTAATTAATGTTCATCATGACTTCATGTATTTATACAGTTCCTTGCTGTGCAGTGTTACACAAATATATGATCTTTACCAAAAAAAACTTGTCAACTTATTTTAATTTAATTACCCTTTTCCTCAATGCTAGATGTTTAAAGAAAAAAAGGATGGGGCACTAATAGTCCATAGTAAGGAAATTATAATTTTTGGAATTAAACTAGAAATAGTACAAGTAGATGCACACTAAACTAGAAATAGTACAAGTAGATGCCAATTTAATATGTTGCACTATTATTATACTTGTCCTTATAATATAGTACCATCATCATCATATACTACCAAATAGCAATCTACATCGCAACATAGTTTAGTGTATGGTTATGCCAAACATTCATATATTGGTATCCATGGCCATCGCATCCACTCAACAAGCTCCAATCAAAAATAATAAACACGTAAATATAATAACTGAAAAAAAGACGTTAAACCTCATTTTTTTATTCCAACATTTTTTGCACAACAATCGATTTATTTAAAGATTAACCATGAATATATTTTTATAGTAAAATCTATTTAAAGATACAAATGCGGTGTGGCCATGTGGGTGAAGTTGAGGTGTGGTGTGGCCATGTGGGGAAGGCGGGGACAGAGAAGGGTACATACATACGGTGGCCAGATTTGCGCTTCAATCCCTGTATTTTGTCGAAATATGGAGGTTTAGCTGGGTTTGTCTTTCTTACACTATGGTATTTTTCTTTTGTTTCTAGACTAAATAGGATGCTACAAGTTCCAATTTTTCTTAAGAAATGATTAGTTTTTCTTCAACATAACAGAGACTTCTCTAATATACAAAGCATGTTATTAGTGTTTCTTGGGTATTTCTTATTTTTTGCTCCAGCTTTCTTCTTGAATGAAGCTGTTTGAGACATGCGGCGCTTAGGGTCTTTTTGGATTCACTATATGATAGTAGTTAGCTAGCTAATACTTCATTATCTAATTTAGTCTAGGTAGTGGGATAGTTTCATCTAAAGGTCCAACTAACAATTAGCTAATCTACTATCTATACCTGTTTAGATTCAAAAGCGATAACTATTATTAGCGGATATAACTATAATCTATAGTGATCCAAACAGGACCTTAAGAGTTAAGATTTTGTAGAAAACACACCCTTCAATCCATGTGTTTGTTTTGAAAAAAATAAATAAAATAAAGTTTGATTGTTCCAATTTGCCATTAACGTTTCTAACACCCCCATCCAAGATGTCAAGACTCAAGAGTATAAGTCGTATTGCATACATACTTGTATTAGATCACTTGAAAGTCTATGCATCCAGTGTGCACTCTTCCGAGTTCCAAAAAAAAGAGAGTCGTATTAAGATTATTTCATTCGAGATGAACTTCCTTACCCTTCAAGGAAGTTTTCAAGATTTTCCTATTCCAGAAGGCCTTATGTGCAATCTCTTTATTTCAATCAAGTCCTAGTTTTTTCTTTTTTTGGAAGCCTCGTCTCGAAAGACAGCCGTAGTATCTGTTCATGCACAAACACACGCCCACACTACGCACGCACACCACACCCACCACTCGTGCACTACGAGACCTACAACTACACACAAATCAGAAGTCGCGTCCTTCTGAAGATCAACGGGACCAACCACGGTTCCGTAGACGACGGCACTCCCTTTGTGGCACCACGCGAGAGAGGTTGCAGACATTTATTATGGGGACATAGCCCCGGTACGAAAACCTGCGCCGAGCGGCGCTCGAACGCGGGCAGTGGGCGCTCCACCGAGCGTGCCTCACCAAACGAGCTACGGCTCGTTCGCGAGTCCTAGTTTATTGTGTGACGGTTTGTGTCACGAAGGTACGCGCCCATTTCTGAAATGATAACTTTATACTGAACTTTTAGAAACGAATGCAAATCCGTGTGGACGAAGGCACTAGGTACTCCTTTTATATAAATATATTGCGAACCATTGTAAGCTTACTACTACTTTTCTTGCAAAATTCGGCCACTCTACATGAATTCATTCTGATGCAACACGGCACCCCATGTTACTCGGAGAAGGTACACCCATTCAGCTGAAAATTTGAAACCGTACAGCAAAATATTGTGAACGACTGCTAACGCAGTGCTGCCGTACGTAGCTAGTAGTAGTTATTCGTTAGCATATATATATTCAATCTGCGTTTGGTTTCATGATATAACTGTGAGAAATTGACGCTATTTTTGTTTATGGTAGTTGTCGACATTCTGACAGGGACAGTGACGATGTACGTATGCATGCCAAAACAAGTGTAACATCGTCATCTAACATTCAGAGATTCAGTAGTTGCATGCAGCACATAGATATATGTATATATATGTATATGTATTGTCTGGCTGCGGTTGTTCAACTGTAAAGAAAACAACGGTTAGACGCCAATCCATACAAACTGATTCTGTTTCCACTAGTACCCAAACAATTTTGCGTGGACGGGCGAATTTTAGTTTTACGTGGCGGGCACGTGTAGCCCGTCACTAACATGAGGTCACGGTTAATCGCGTGAATTTGCGCGTGGCGGGCTACGTGCCCGCCACGCGCCAAAATCGAAATATCCATGGCGGGCACATTAGAATGCCCGCCACGGTGTGGTTCGAAAAAAAAATAAAAAAACCCACAAACCCTAGACAGGCCCGCCAAGCCCATCCATGGGCCCGCCGAGCCCATCTAGGGGCAGGACATCCAACGACTGACCGCCCCCGCCCGGATCCACCACGCCCGACCCTCCTCCGCCCCGGACCCGCCCGGAGGGGTGCCGCGGATCCCGCTCCGCCACCGGCGGACCTGCGGGGTTGTTGAGATCCCGCAAGGGAGGGGATCGAGACGCGGCGGGCGCCTCCTCGCCCGGATCCACCGCCGCCGCCACCCGCCTCCTCGATGAATCCGCCCGAGAGGGGGGTGCCGCCACCGGATCGAGCCACTCCGCCGTGCCACCGCCATTGTGGTCGCGAGGAAGAGCGCCATGGGAAGAGGATCGAGCCGCGGCGCAAGGAAGAGCGGCGGGATGGAGAGAAGAGAGAGGGAGGAGTGGAAGCGGCTGTGTGCTGGAGAAAATGACTTAGGGTTTGCTGGGACTGGGAAGACTTGGTTTATATATGGACCCGATAGGGATGAGATAATGGGCTTTCGCCTGGACCTGCAGCTGGGCTTTTATTTGGCGTGGCGGGCCTTTAAAGACGCTCGCCACGGAAAATCGATTTTACGTGGCGGGCAAAAGTGCCCGGGATCCGCCCGCCACATTAAATCGCGCGTATTAACCGTGGCGGGCAAAAGATACGTCCGCCACGGAAAAGATTTTGCGGTATCACGCAAAATCATTTCGTTACTAGTGTTCGTGCATGTGTATTTTATGGTTAAGAGTTAGGACTACTAGACGATGACGCCGAGATGCCGTCCTTTTGTTTGCAAATCTGTTGTACGGATCGATCGGTCGATCGAGAGGATCTATTTGGTCTTTTCTCTTGCATATGTATACTAGAACATTAAAAGCCCTTCGGCCCCTACAATGGCTTCAAGAACAAACGCTAAGTACATAATTCCTAAAATCAAACATATCAAATCAATGTTTACTAAACCTTTTACATCCAATTCAACCAATGTATGTGCAAATAAGAGAAATTTGTCCCAACATTTTATTACCAGCTTCACTTCACCCTTTTGGTTTAGAGTCACTAAACCTATGCCCTTCAGCATCATCTTGTACCTCTGAAATTCTGAGCCCTGCAACCTAATCTCATGGACCAGAACTATGAAGCTGGTTCTGACCAACCATGCTATCCAAGGTTTAAGGTCCAAAAGGTATTAACGGGGAAGAAGGAAGCAAATCTATGCAAAACAGGATATATGCATGAGGGGAAAGGCACATCTTCTAGAATTGTTCCTTTGCATGTTTATTGCCACCGAGCTGGAACCATCTGCTCAGTGTCCCTATAGCCACCTATGCATGGATATTATCAGTTGTCAGAGCCCTCTATGCTGCAAGCAATGTGTTTTGCACCATAAGTGAATATACATTTTTAGAAACATAATTTATGTTTCTGAGCAAAAAATGACTTTTTCAGAAATGAAAAAGCAAGTTTAACTTTCCAAGGAGACATAGCTAGCACAGGTCTGAAGAAGCTCACCAATAAAGTTGGTTTTATCAAGTTTATGGGTTACCTTTCACGCATAAAATTCACCATACAAGAATTCTAAGAGTCTACACAAATGATTTGAACCTAATTGGCCTAAATTATAGTCCTGCTGGCTGCTTGGAGCTGAATTTTCTTCAAAACAAGAGTCTGTGGTTTCTTCTCTATCTGCAAGGCAGGGCCTTTAAAGTCCAGATCCACACTGAACAAAAATCCAGTTCAAGTCTATTGTCTTTTATTTATATATATATATACTATAAGCCTATTTACTTCAGTTGTACAGTTTAAAAATCCCTTACTCCCTATAAAATAAAGCCTAAACTCCAGCCTGAACACTCAGAACAGTTCAAGACTATTGCCTTTCAATCATATAGTCAAGAAGAGCAACCCTGTATTAAAATCATGGATGATCAGAAATTACTGTCAACCTCCATGCATGTGTAAACCCAAAGAATGGAAATTTTCCTGGCAGAGGGCATCTTATTCCAAAATCATTTCGATTCGTTCAGATTGTATTGTATTCATGTCAGTTATTTTTTTGGTTCATTCTACAGAGTTACGACATTATAAAAAAAAAAATGAAATCACACCTAAAAAAAAAAGAAACAATTTTTTGCACAAATTTGTCCTGCACCTCAAGAACGTTTTGGTCTAGGATTGACCCCATTTAAATGCCTACTTTTCTCTTGCATATGTATTAATATTTTGGGACTAACCAGAGGCAAGATTTAGAAACAAATCACATTCAAAGCGTAAATAAAGGATGAGCACATACATGCTCGGTGTTTGTCAGTGATGATAGCAGGAATCCTCCATGGCATCGGTCCTCATCCTCAGGCATGGATCTGGATGGTACAATGCGATTTATCAACCATGGTACAGTATTTTCCCTCTACAAGCCACACAAAAACTTGAGGAAGACCGGCTGAGCGGCTTATCGGCCTATGCCGCGCAATCCTGCCATCCCCGCCTGGCTGCTTGTCAAGACCGGCTAAACCTTAGCCGGACCTCGCTCGGCGGAAATCAGCACCAGCGATGAGCACTGCCGTAGCCGCGGCGGGGGGGACCGAAAGGGAGAGGGAGAGTTTGCATTATTGTTGGGGATCCATGGGCTGGACCAACACACTAAAACTCTAATGATCAGGACTAAGGTATTTATGGATTCTTTTTCTTTTTGAAACATGGGACATATATATGGCACAATTGTTTTCGTAAAATGAAGTGTTTATTTGCAAAACATGTATCACTACTACACTAAGGAGCCACCCATGCCTTTAGGGGCGCAGAGGCTTTTAATAACCCCGATTTCTGCAGGTCAGCTGGTAGCGTGTTTTCGATTACCCTGGGTACAATGCGATTTATCAACCATGGTACAGTATTTTTCTCTCACAACAAATCAGTACCAGCTGGCTTATCAGCCGCAGAAACCATCCCGTGAACAGGCAAGACCCAGCTAAACCTTAGCCGCAGAAATCAGCACCAGCGTTATTAGCCGCCCAGCACGGCACTGTATTATTGTTGCAATCCATGGGCTGGACCAACACACTAAAACTCTAATGATCAGGACTAAGGTATTTACATACAGTTTCTGGCAGTGGTACATATATAGGCACAATGACTGAAGTGAAGTCGATTCATGTATCACTACTACACTAGCTTACTTTAGGGGCGGCTGAGGATGGTCTGTAGGGGCGGCTGAGGATGGTCCCCCTAACCCGCCTCTCCGCCCCTACAGTGCGTGAGCCCCCCCTCGTGGCCCTAGGGCGGCGGCTCGTGTTACCAGCCGCCCCACGTGGTCACGGCGAGAATACTAAATACCGCCCCCCTACTAAAGACAAGACAGCCGCCCCTACTGTGGTCACATCAGGGGCGGCTGAGAATACTAGCCGCCCCTACTCAAGACAACTGTAGGGGCGACTAATAATATAAAGCGCCCCTATAATTCGATGCTATAGGGGGCGGTTAAATCCAAAACCACCCCTACACTGGATTTGGCGCAAAAAAAAAATCGAAATTAAAATATATATAACCGCCTGTACAATGCCATTCCCGCAAAAAATAAATCAAATTTGGGGTGAGATAATTCACATAATAAACATCCATAAACCTCCATAATTTACATATCTCACAAAAGTCACAATAATAACACATAATTCACATAATAAACATCCCTCACATAATTTACATCGCGGCCAGATAATTCACATAAGTCACCTCCCTAAACCTAGCCTTTCCCACTCACGAAGATGTTGATACTTTGGATTCGTATGCAACTCGGAGGTAGTGTCGATGAAGTTACCTTTGTGATGTATAATCTGATCTAATATGAAGTCACAAAGGCCAGCGACGAGTTCCAAGAGGTGGTCATCTTTGTAAGGATCACCTTTTATCCCTATCTCTTTTCTCGCCTACATAATTAGCATATAAGAGAGAGAGAGAGAGAGAGAGAGACTAGTGAGCATATATATATAGAGAGAGAGAAAGTAGTGAGCATATATACCAAGTCCGGGTGTCTCATGTAGGAAAGGGTGTTACTCATCGCCATGCATACGTAATATCCACAGTGTACACTTCCGGGTTTCTGCTGGGGGCACTGTATATATAAAATTGTTAGGTAATGCATTTGAGATTATGTAGTACTGAAATAGTTTATACTTACGCAACAATCTGTTTTGACGCATAGCCGATCCTTCCTTGTTGGATTATGTCTCCCCTGGTGCTTGTTAACATACCAGCTATGCGCCTGCTTCGAACCGATTTCACAAATGCAACTTGTTAGTATCCAAAAGTGTAGGTTAGGAGGTTATATACAAACATATAAGAGGGTTGTCGATATGCATACGATTTGAGAATCGATATGAAGTCTTTATATGTGGTCGGGTCATAGTTCAATGAATCCAAAACCCACGCCTGGCCAAACCCGACATCGACACATATAGCAATCCGGTGATTCCTGCATAAATTAAATCATAGAAAAATGATAAGCTCATCCGCGTATAATATGTATTCGAAAAGCTTTATGTACAGGTTGAACTTACCCGGAGTTGTATGGTAGCCATATAAGATTGTTATGTTGGAGATTTTGGAAAGCCATGGCTATGTACGCCGCCATCCTAATGCCCTCATCCTTGATCGCCTTTTCCCGAATTTTCTCTTTCTCCGCCTTGGTCTTTCTAGCTTCTAACTCTTTGCCATTCAGGTCCCATTGCTTAGGATATGCAAAACGGGCTTGTGCTATTTGTCGAGGGTCCACGTGCCCATGTTTCAAACTTGGAACCTGTTTTGCAAAGTGCGCTTGCATTCTACAAGAGACCGCTTAGGTTAGTTACAACGTTATCAAAATAAAGAATAAAACCATATCAATCGGGCAAAGGACTTACAGAGCGTAGATGTGGACTAGAGTTATGTCCATTGAACCGCGGCGATACAATGTATGGACGTCTTTGAAGTCGAAGGCAATATGCGCACCAAGTCCTCCGAATATACCGTCGGGGTAGGCACATGTTATCGTGGTTATGTCTAACGACGATGCGATCAAGTACCAATCATGGAACTTTTTCATTCCACGTGGCATGTTTTGGATGACATGGTTTGGTAGGAAGCCCTTGCCCCTTTCATAATTTTTTGGGCATTTCGCTTGGTAGGTATTGGCGGGTACTGAGTTTGGCTGTGGGAGCAACCATGACAGGAGATGCAACAGATCATTGAAACTACAATCCGTCCAGCCGTACTTAGCCTTCAAGATGAATAGCTCAAGCACAAAACGTAGCAGTGTCCAGTGTGTTGGACAACCCTTGTCAACACCATACACAGTTTCCTTAGATGCTGCTCTCACCCTCTCTAGGTTTTCTAGACCTTTCACGCTCTTCCGTAATATTTCTGGTCCAAGTGCATTAAGCATTTCCTCCAAATAATCACCATCATCTTCATCCCCGACACGTGCTCCGGCATCATTTTCAACACCACCTTTGTCCCTACCATCCCCGACACGTGCTCCGTCATCATTATCAACGGCATCTGTGTCCATACCATACCAACCATCACCACCGAGTTCATTGTCAGGCTCGAGGTTCCTTCCTGGTTCAAGCTCTTCTGAATATGGGGACAAGCGCTCTAGGGTTTCGGGGTCATCTCCTGGATCATCGAAGTCGACGTCACCAACAACATTTTCACAATGATGAATCTAGATTGTGTAATCCTTAACAAATCCTCGTGTAATCAAATGTGATCTGATGTTCTCCACGTCTCTCCATGCTATCTCGTTCTTGCAATCGCGACACGGACATATTACTGAATCCTGTGTCAATGTCTTCGCATGATTCTCAGCGGCTTCAATAAATTTATCCATCTCTTCACAAAAACCTGCCTTCCACCTTAACGTGCCATACATCCAAGCCTCCCTGTACTCCATCCTTCAGGACAGCAATTAAACAAAATACATCGAAAGACTAATTAATCGAATATTTAAATGCATGTACATGGCAAACCCTAAATGGTTACAACTAAGAAAGTCATTAATATCAAAATTATAGCACACACTAATGGATTATCATTTTAGAAAATTTTAGAAAAAATCATAGCATTTGGACATCGTATGAAAGAGAAAAACGTGTTCCAAATTTGCACTAGGAATTAAAAAAAAATCATGTTCATCAACCATGAACACATGAACCCTAGCTATTTTATTAGTCCACTAAAATAATGTAAGAGAGACTAAAAAATATGTCTAATCCAACACTACCACTAATCTACCCTAGTATCTCCAAATTTAAGCTCTAGTTTGCTCCATACACTACGGGAAACTGAGCCTTCACCGAGGGTACAGTGTTTTGCCGAGAGCCCCAGCAAACGGCTCTCGGCAAAGATTCTCTTCGCCGACGGTCCCTCTCGCCAACACCAAACCCTCGGCGAAGTCTCCTTCGCCGAGAACCCAATGCTTTCGGCGCATCGGCACCCTCGGCAAAGCTGCTCTTTGCCAACGGCAAACTATTGGCGTAGCCGTGGTTCTCGGCACAGACGGCGCCCAAAGTGACGCCGTCGACTACGTTTACTTTGCGGACGCCTTGACGTTTGCCCTCGGCAAAGCATGGCTCTTTGCCGAGGGCAGTGCCTATGAGCTCTCGGCGCAGATTTTTTTTTACACACCACAAAACAGCGCCACGTGTCCCCACACTTTGCCGAGCACACAAGCTGTGCCGAGAGACGAGTGCTAGGTGCTCGGCAAACGTGGGCTTTGCCGAGAGCCCGAGTACCGGCTCGGCAAAGCAATAATTTTTTTTTTTGCCATCACAACTTTTTCGTAGCTTAGCTACGATACATGGAAACTTCGTTGTTCAAGTTTGCAATTTTTTTTCAAACTTTTTACTATATTTCATGAATTTTCATGTATTATTTGAATTTCTTTTCAAAACTCAAATTTGAGCGCAAGTGATTCGAATAATGGATCTAAATGATTGGAAAAATGATATACATTCTTATGAGTCTAACTTGAGGCCTCATCCATGGCGGACACCAAAATTCGAACATCTTGTGCACGAAACACGTCGACTCACTTGTGGGTGAATTGTTTTTAAATTATATAAAAAGCAAGCGAAGTTGAAAAATCATGAAATTTGACGAGTTGTCGCGATATCACATGTGTACACTATGAAAAAAAAAAAGAAAGATTTCGTGCAAGGTTGCATGTCCGATGGCGGCACCGACATCTCGAACATGCGATAATAGAAACTCATATCATGATGTCCCGGTTTTTAAGCTATCGGACATGCAACCTTGCACGAAATCTTCTCAAATTTTTTTCATAGTGTACACATGTGATATCGCGACAACTCATCAAATTTCATGATTTTTCAACTTCGTTTGCTTTTTGTAGATTTTAAAAACAATTCACCCGCAAGTGAGTCGATGTGTTTTCGCGCACAAGATGTTCGAATTTTGGTGTCCGCCATGGATGAGGCCTCAAGTTAGACTCACAAGCATGTATATCATTTTTCCAATCATTTAGATCCATTATTCGAATCACTTGCGCTTCAAATTTGAGTTTTGAAAAGAAATTCAAATAATACATGAAAATTCATGAAATATAGTAAAAAGTTTGAAAAAAATTGCAAACTTGAACAACGAGCTCCATGTACTGTAGCTAAGATACGTAAAAGTTGTGATGGCAAAATCAAAAAAAATTATTGCTTTGCCGAGAGCCGGTTCCCGGGCTCTCGGCAAAGCTTCAGTTTGCCGAGCACCAAGTACTGCGTCTCTCGGCGCGTGCAGCGCTCGGGCAAAGCGTGGGGACACGTGGCGCCCCTGTTTTGAAGGAATCTTTGCCGACGGCCTGTAGGAGCAGCTCTCGGCAAAGCGTAGGGACACGTGTTGTCCCCGGACGGAGTTCAATTTACTGAGGGAAAAAACGCTTTGCCGACGGCCTCCGGGGAGCAGCTCTCGGCAAAGGGTATTCCTTTGCCAAGAGCCCCCAGATCCGGCCCTCGGCGAATAAATTTAAAACCTTTTTTAAAAAATATAAACCCTAAAAGATTTCAAAATCTTTGCCGAGCACCGGGTCCCGAAGCTCTCGGCGAAGGATACTCCTTTGCCGAGAGCCCCCCAGATCCCGCGCAAGGCAAAGAAGAAGGAAAATTAAAAAAAATAGCAAAACCCTGAACCCACACTCACACGAGACACACTCGTCGTCGTCCTCACACGAACACACACACACCGCCGCCCCCACCGCCCCCCCCACACCCGCCGGCGCCCGCCACTGGCCGGCGCGGCCGTGCCCACGCCAGCGCCCGGCCACACCCGCGCCCGCACACGAACACACACACACCACCCACTTTTGCCGCACACCGCGCCCACCGCGCGCGCCGCCCAGCCGCCGCCGGCGCCCTCCACCTTGCCTCCACTGTGCCGTGCCCTGGTGCCCGCGCCACCATGCCCGTGCCGCGCTACCACCGCCGCCACAAGAAAGCCGGTCGGCGCCGCCACCGGGGCACCCGCCGCCACCACCTCGCCCGACGGCACCACCAAAAGAAGGGGAAGGGGGGAGCATGGAGTAGGGGAAGGAGGAGGGAAGAGGAGAAGAAGGAGGGGAAGAGCAAGAGGAGGGGAAGAGGAAGGAGGGAAAGAGGAGGAGAAGAAGGAGGGGAAGAGTAGGGGAAGAAGGAGGAGAAGAGGAGGAGGGGCCTTGCCCTCCCGGCTGCGCCCTCCCGCGACCACCCTCACCCGGCCACGCACACCAGCTGCGGCTCCTCTCACCGTCGGTCAAGGCAAAGGTAACGCCATGAATAGAGTAGTGGTCGTAGGGGTGGTAGTAGTTGTGCATTATTCGATGGTGATTGCATATGCGGATATGAATCTGAATGTGTATATGGATATGTGGATGTTGGCTTATGTGAATGTGACTCGGCATTGATATGTGAATATGAATGTATCTGCATGTGTGGTTGTCGGCCTTCGTGCCGTACGTTTTATTGCAGGTTTTGAAACCTCACCGTGTAGGGGAGGTTCTGCCGAAATTTTGAACTAAGTCCTATGTTTCTTTTGCAGAGAGGAGTGCGTCGGAGTCGAGCCGGAGTACCTGAGCGTCCCCGATCTTCTTCCTCTGCATTGCGAGGCTACCTGCACTGCTTCGCCTCGCCACCGCCACCCTAGGTATGAATATCCCCTCCTCCAGTCGCATGGTCGTAGATCGCGTAACCTAGTTAGGCGTCTCCCGTCCGAAAGAGATACGGCTGGAGGTATGCATTTCTTTGCATATCTACGACCGTATCTGTTTCGGATTGTCCACATTTTTTGGACAGCCCGCGGATACGTAGATGGGTCAGTTTCCATGTTCCGCTCCGGTCGGCGGCAGAGTTTCGGCATCACCTCCCTGTTGTTCTCTGGATACACACTCTCCCTTCCAGGACGTGTATCAGGAGAACAGCGGGGAGGTGCTGCCGAAATTCTGTCTCGGTCGGATCGGAGCATGGGAACTGACCCATCTACGCATCCGCGGGTGGGATTAGGACCTATCCTCACCTATTAGATAGTAGGAACACCATGTAGATGGAATTCATGGTTGGAATTCGTGGTTGCTAAAGGATGGAGGACCGCCAGTGGATGTACAACGGTCGGAGAAGTAAGCGTGATTTTGATGATGAATGGTTGAACAAGACCAATGAATTCTTGGAAATGGTATGGGGCAATGCTCGTGCTCGTGGTCATTTGCTACTTTGGTGTCCCTGCGCAAGATATGACAACAAGAGGAGAGTCAGCCGAGACGATATGAACCGACATCTTCTGGATTTTGGATTCACCAAGAACTATACCGTGTGGATCTACCATGGTGAAGCACAACGTATGAGAGAGGAGGTGGTGAGACCACGCCTCGAGGAGTGTGATGGTGATGCCGGGGTTGTAGACATGTTAGATGATGTCCACCAAGCACTTTTCAATGAAGCACGTGATAAGGAGGCGATGGAGAAGGAGGCGAAGGCGTTCTATGAAATGATGGACTCGGCGAAGAAACCCCTTCATGCTCACACCATGGTCTCGCGGCTGGACGGCATTGGTCGCTTATTAGGGGTGAAGTCCGAGTTAAACATGAGTCGAGCAGGCTTCGATAGGTTGTTGGCCGTGGTTGGCACCTTGCTTCCAAAGGGCCACTGCCTGCCAACGTGCATGTACGAGTCACAGAAAATCTTTAGTGCACTTAAGATGCCGTATGAGCAGATACATGCTTGCCAGAATGGGTGTGTCCTATTTAGGAAAGAGCATGCCAATGCAAAGCACTGTCCAAAGTGTAAAGCCTCTAGGTACGAAAAGGTACCAACTAGAGATGGTCAGATGAAGCAGCTTGACATCGCCAAAAAAATCGTACGGTACCTACCGTTTGTACCGAGGATTCAACGGCTATACATGACCGAGGAATCCGCGAAGCAGATGACATGGCACAAAAAGGGCAAGCGATACAGTCCAGACATGATGATACATCCATCAGATGGTGAAGCATGGCAATACTTTGATGGAAAACATCCTGAGAAAGCAATGGAGGCGCGTAATGTACGTGTCGCGATGGCAACAGATGGGTTCAATCCTTATGGAATGAGTACTGCCGCATACACATGTTGGCCCGTGTTCGTTATCCCCCTGAATCTCCCCCCTGGTGTTGCCTTTCAACGGGACACCATATTCTTGTCGCTGATAATTCCTGGACACCCCGGGAATAAGATGGGTGTGTTTATAGAGCCTGTGATTGATGAATTGATCAAGGCTTGGGAGGAAGGCGTATGGACATATGACCGAGGTACAAAGACAGCCTTCAAAATGCACGTTTGGTACCAGTACTCAATTCATGACTTTCTGGCGTTTGGGTTGTTCTCAGCCTGGTGTGTTCATGGAAAGTTCCCATGCCCAATATGCAAGGAACGTGTGAGGTTCATCTGGTTGCAGAAGGGTGGTAAGTATTCGTCGTTCGACCAACATCGTCAATTTCTCCCTCTTGACCATCCATTCAGACAAGACACGATAAACTTTAGAAAAGGAGTCGTAGTGACAGAACCTCCACCGCAGATAAAGACTGGTGCCGAGGTTCGTGCTCAGCTAGATGCTCTGGTGGCCAATAGACAAGGTGGTGGTTTTGTGGGATATGGTGAGCAGCTATTGACACCTGTAATAGCATAATATTACTAGTCAACTAAACATGAATAAGGGCTTAAAATGAATATCAACATAAGTCTAGGGGCTTTACTAACATAATTCCACGAGCTTTGGTGATTTATATCTTTACAGGGACTTAACAGATAAAAGCAGAGAAGAACGGTGAGAAACCTAAGAGTTTACATCCCATACGATGACAAGACTTAACCGTGAAGTAACTCAACCCAAAATGTGGACTAAAACACTCTAGAAGATACTAGAAGACACCAGGAGAAACCTGACACGGTTGTGCCACAGGACCCTGGCGGCCACCCTAAAAATCCACGGCGACCGCCATGCTGGTCCCACCAATCAGCCTCAGATTTTTATGTCGGTTTGTAACCGATATTGAGGTTGTATCTACACCATTATTGAAGGTCGGTTTGATCCAATGGTCATCGTTCATCGCCAAGGCCTATATAAGAAGACCCCCTGACCCCAGGGTGAAACCCTAATTCATTATCATTCAGTATCAATAGGCTGAGACCCTGAGTCTCCCTCTAGTTCTAGACAACTAGAACTAGAAGAGTTAGTATGCAAGAGAGGATTAGATCTAGATAGATCTAATCTTTAGAACAAGAGAGATAGAGAGAGGGAAGGGATCGGAGGAAGTACCGGCATGTCGGTGCTATCTTCATACTTGTACCTCGGTGGAAGTTAACCTACACTTGGAATTACTCTGGTAATCTACTTCTTTTTCTAGTAAGTACTAGTTCTTATTGTTCACAACTCTTGTTTGAGTACTTTAATCTATAGGACCCTATAGATTAGAGGAGTAGCTTAGGTTTAGGCGTGGTGCTTAGACCAAGGTTGCTTGTGAATGCACCCTACATTCCGAGTCGTGTGGTAGATCGCGGGAGTGACAGTCCTGTTGAGTCCTTTGTAGTCCACCCCCGAATGATAGGCCAAGCGGGACCACTGTCTTTGGGAGGATTGCACGTTTAGCCCCTCGCTTTCCTTTGAGTACGTCCCTCTAAGGCGATATCATCATAGCTTATCGAGGATAAGAATTAGATATCTTAGTAATCCTCTCTACACACTCAACCTTCTTAAGTCTTGTGCTACTCCGGGTTAAGATTAGATCGTAGTCTCCCTCACCCGCTTTCCCATGGATTCGATATTAAACCCTCTCCCGTGAAGTGCTCACCCCATATCGCTTTGTTTTGGATTATATAAATTATAAATATTTACGTAGGCTTAGCAAATACCAACAAGCATTTAAAGCGCCGCTTCTTAGAAACGGTTCTTTGAGTTGACTTCGAATTTACCTTATCCTTGTATCATATTCTTTTATTCTTTTATCTTCTTATCTTTTCTATTCTTTTATTTTCCTTTTCATTATGGATTCCACGCCTATCTATAAATATCATATACCCACAAGCGAAAGCTTTAGGCAACCTAATCTTGAGCCTATCCTAGCAATGTCCTATGAGCTACGCTTGGGTTATATAAGAATGGTTCGAAAACTAGCCTTCTCGGGAGAAGGTGAGGCCAACCCACACTCACACCTACAAAAGTTTGAGGAGATCATGGGTTGCCTTCGCTTTGGAAGGCATATCCGATAATACCTTACTGCCTGGAAGTTCTTTCCGTTCTCTTTGACGGGAAAAAGCTAAACAAAGGGTATTACTTGAACGTAGAGAGAGTGAAAGGAGATTGGGGAACATTAATGTCCAAATTTTGTACATATTTCTTTCCCACCTCCAGAGTGGCCCGTCTTCATATAAAACTTCTAACTTTTAAACAAAATAAAGAA